>JAPYZR010002048.1:0-43297 GCA_030522945.1 Trichopria nigra
ATAATAATAATAATAATAATAATAATAATAATAATAATAATAATAATAATAATAATAATAATAATAATAATAATAATAATAATAATAATAATAATACAAAAATTTATAATAAATCATCAAAACGCCTGAGGTGTATTCAAACATAATCAAATATGACACGATGTCATATTATTATGTCACATTTTAATCTCGGTACGTGTGAGTTTTGATAACTTGTTATATTTTATATATGTATATATATGTATGATGCATTTTTTGTTAGTTTTAAGCAAAACATATATATTTGAAGTAAAATGATAATTCTGAAGTTCAAAACATCAGATTCCCAACGAAAATCATAAAAATTATGTAGAGTATAGGTAAATAAATGCATGTCATGTATTCATTTACCTCTAAAAATAATGAAAAATGTTATTTCTCTTGTTCTTCACATTTCTTAGGCACAGAGAACACAACATCGAATAAAAAAATATATTTTTAAACTATTTTTTATAATTTTCGTTGTAATAAGTACAATGTGTACAAACATTTCGAACTGCAGCAACGTGTGGTTATCTTGAATCACGATTATTCAAACATATGTATCCGTATATATTCATATGCAAACATATATAAATATTCAGATATATGCATAATTTTATTATCTGAGAAAATTGCGTAAAACAAAAACTAAGAAAATTTAAAGAATCGTCCCATTGTATCATGAAGCACATACCACGGGAACATTCTTCCGCCTACACCCACACACTTCGACGCACGCACACACAAACGCACTCATATATATATAGCCTGATCAGTGTTAGATCGGAGCTGACTTCGACGTTGACCCTCGACGATAACACCTAACGATTTTTTCAGCGAAGGATTCGTCAAATGGTCGCAGGAATGTCGGCAGGGATTGCCCCCTTTCTGTCCTCGGATTTGCGGGAATTTATTGCCAACGCGTTAAAAGCTCGCTATAAATCTACATTTACATAAATTTATCGCACACTCAAGCGTATTACCAGTAATTTCGCCATTTCGGGCCGCCAGTAAGCCACACGCCGGGAAATGTGTGATTTTATATCCGATTATCGCCCGGAAAACGTCGAAGGACGCGACAACTTTCCTTAAACGGAAAAGCCACGTGCCGAAAGCATTCGATTTCTTCAGGAGATTTTATAGCTTAGTTTTTTTGAGAATCCCTTACATGCGCGATAAAATCGCAATCATCAGGCTAAAATTACTGGCCTGTTTTTAGTACTTTATTAGATGATGCTCGAGATGATGCTCGAAGCATCTATTTAGTGAAAAACCGGGAAAGGAGAAAATTGCAATGGATGGGGACAAGGATGCCTGAACAAATGAAACGGTAACAACAACAAAAAAAAAAGAAAGGAAATGAAGCGTGAGAAAAAAGTCTGCCGAAGGTTTTACCGCACTCCCGTAGTATACGTTGAAGCCTTCGATTATAAAAATAACACTTTTTCTTAATGAAGCGCCGGGCAATGGGGTCAGTGGATATGTATTATTTTTCATTAGCCTTTCATTCGATAGAGGTACTTTGATTTTGAGCCGAAGAAGGTTTTCAAGATGTTTGCCATTTTCGAAAGTTTTCGTCGGAATTCTATATGAATCCAAGTCTTCAAAAATGTTGGAATTAACTTTAACATATATTTTTTGGAATATCCCGCAAATTTTACAAGTTAATTTTTCAACGTAATTGTAAAAAACTAATGACGAGGCTGAAGTTATTCGTTTTAAAGCACTTAGAAAACATTTTTCTTGCATGACATTCGTAGGAGGGTGTATGTAATTCTCTCATTTACATTCGTTATCGCGACTTCATTTTTCATATTGACTACGTTCTCGGTGAGAATTTATTGACATTCTTTGAAGCTATCGATATTACATTATGTACCTATTTACTACGTTGTAGCGTTTCAGGTTTAAAAATTTTTGAAAAATCGTTATTCAACGGAAGAGTTTGTATATGGCTAAAAATAATGATGGATGGTCGAACTTGACCCTTTCATGATGCGATATGATCATAATTAAAACCATGAGTAATAGAGCTTGTATATATATATATATATATAAAGATTAATTTTAGTAATTTTACTTTAGCATTCCTGACTTTTGTCCATTCGGATTTCACGAAGTAATATTTATTGAAATCGAATTTATCAATAACATAATTTTATTTTCCATTTTATTAAATGTAATTTAAATCGCAGTTTTAATATTTTTAAATTATGCTTTCTCCGCAACAAATTCAAAAATAAATTCCAACTTTTACAAGAATTATTTGCATGTATTTATTTATTTTTTGCGTACAATTTATAATCTAACAAGTTCATTAAGAGTTGTATAAACTTTGCGTCAGTTTATCGTTTGTCTGTTTTTTGTTTAGTATAGACTACTAGATCTTTTAAAAATAACTTCGTTACCAACTTTGTGAAAAAAATTTCTAGAAAATATTCAATCATTTTGAAAAACTATTAAAAATTTGTATTTCTATTTAGTCTTTATCAAATTTCGAAATATTATACGTACTTGAATAGCATGATTTTGTTGGCTACACTTATATTGGCAATGTAAATGTACATATAAGATTATTTCTTTCGCCTTTGCATATTTTCAAATCCATTCTTTACCTTTCTCAAGCGAGATGTTTTGTTATCGAACTGTCTCAAATTTGACGCGGAGTCAAATATAGGAGCCCATTCGCTGTCTAACGTGCCTTTGATTCCTTGAGTTACTTGAATTGGCTTTTGGACAATGCATATATGGAAACATGAGAATCAGGAACCAATCAACATCTGACGTCATATATACGAAGCAAAAAACATTTATTTTCAACCTTATATTCTCTTAAAAGAAAAATTATGTTTTTGTAATTATATATTGATTATAGTCGAAGAAATTCAAGTTTAATGTATTTTGTGACAACTTTTTTTTAATCAATATAAATGTAAAAGACGATTGTAATTTTAAAAAAGTACATATATTTTAGCTATTTAAAAAAAAAAAAAAAAAAAAACATGAAATATCGCCATTTAATGCAACATTTTTTTAAGTTAAAGTATGCAAAAATAGTTAAATCGATAACTTTTATTTATTCGTGAACATTATCGGTCTTTGCAAAAAAATGTATAATACTTAATAAGCGAAAAAATTTTGTAGTACATAAAATTTGTGAAATAAATTATTTTTGCTTGTTTTAAATTTTGAGCAGAAACAATATCCTCTGTCTCTCTTCATTAATGTGACAAATGATAAAACTCCCGTTCTCAAAAGTGTCACTAGTTCGTCAATAATGTTTGATTTTTGACAAAAAAATTCCTTAAAAAGATTATTGACAACATTATTCAATAATTGTCGTTTCCTTCGCGTTCCAATGTAATTTTACCGGATATAATTATTTGAGATATATGTATAACCAATATAAACATGGAGAATATGTTTGTACAAGTTTGCATATGTGTATATATATATATATATATATAATAATTATATACATATAATTTTTTGTACAATTGTGTATTTTGATTTCAAACGTTTTATTTATACTATAATCTGACTGACACTTTGTGACTTTATCTACTTAATGGATATTAGAATAACATTTATTTGTAATTCTGATTAAATGATTGAAAATAATTCTTTCTTCGAATTTTAAGTAAATTTTATTCAGTATAATAACATTTTCAAACAATAACAAAAAAGAAATGTAAAAAACGTTTTCCATTCACGCTTATTAATTCGCGGTGACCAACCCTGGTAGAAACCTGTCCAGTTTTCTGTTGCACTGCCCAGTTACCCTATATACCTTTAACATGGGAAAAAAGCAAACTGGATAGAAACCAGCCAAAAACTGGACTCATTTTCTACTAGGGAACTGGCGAAGTGAAAATGGCGAATAATTTCACGGAATCGAAACGAATTAATTTCTCCGGTTATCGACGATATAAATTGATCGGGGATTTCTTACATTATCTCCGCGTCATTTTTCTCGTCGACGCGTAATTAATGGCTCCTCAAAAATTCATCTTTTCACCCGACCGACAGTGGGAGAAAATAGGAGAATTGGGAGATTTATCGACGAATGACGGAATGAGCACGGGACTTCCCCGTTTATCCGTTTGTACGGAACAGATACGCGTGGTACATAATAATTACGCATTGGCTGAGGGATGAAAAACTAACCTCAAACACGACCCATCAAACTCGTCTGTGAAACCGTATAGGTCGCCAGACACCGAAAGTAGGTCAGACCCGGCGAATTAAAATGGAAATGCGCGATAAAAATGCAATATATTTCGCTGTTATTAGGGGGGAATTCCAATGTTTGTTTAACTATTCATTTTTTAATTTACCGTGAATTTATTTATGCTTCTAATTAGAATGTGTCATTAAATAAAGTAAAATAATTTGAAAAATTACTTCTTTTAATCATATATATGGTCCTCAGACAGAGACGTTAACAAATTATTATAATGAACGATATTTTAATTTTTCTTATAAAAGTATGGAGTATCCTGGAAAAGCAAGAGAATTTTTCGAATGGAAAAACACTTAATCTTTATGTAAAAAAAAATTTAATCTGAATTATGCTAATCAAAATTGCTAATCTTTTGTTACAAATAGTAGTAAAGGTGTTCTTAGAAGAGTGCAATTCCTATACCAAAGTAAAAGTGAAAACTTTCAGCGAACGCTTATCAATTTTTAACAATATTGATATTACCACTCGCAATTTAGTCAGTCAAGTTTGCTTATTAAAATGAAAATTTACTTCGAAAAAGAATTTTAGTCTCGTGGCATAGTAAGTATTGATTTAGCGAAAGGGAAAGCTGCTCGTCGCCCACGAGAATATTTAACCATATACTTTACAAAAGAAAATTCTCCTCCTTTTTTTTTTGCGAAAAGTACATTTTTTTCGTAGTAAGAAATTTGATATTTTCATTAGCCTTAATTATGTTTTATTCGGTTTTTGTTTACTAATTAATATTTTCATGATGGTTTTTGTTGATCGATAAAATTTGGTTTGAACAGCGAATAATCAATTGATAACGATGCTGAAGTTCGAAACATTGCAATCCAATGAAAATTATAAAAAAAAATATGTCTGTTGTTTTTTTATGTTTCCTCGCAAAATTATCAAAAGCATTATTTCTCTTGTTTTTAAAGCTCAATACATGTAAAAAGAACACAAAATAATATAAAAAAAATGTTTTCATTCCGACTTAAATAATAAAGGCATATAATATATATAATAAATAAAGAATGTATAATATTTTTTATGCATCTCAATTCGGTAACTTAAATCAGTACTATAAATATATGTTGATTGATTCATTTGTTATATTTAATTCTTAACTACTTTTCTAAATTGTTTTACGTGCCAAACCTTTGTTATTTTTATCTTATTCAGCAAATGAATAATGATAATAAATATAGTAGTTGACATTTGTAGACATTGTCATTATATTAATCAAATCCGTATAATGAACCGTATATTAAATATATTTCTCGAACTGTAATAGTCATTCTTTAAAAAAAAAAAAACATCAATAAAAATTGTCATTATATATTTATTTATTTGTTTATTAAGAAAACCAACAACTTATAACTTATTGGCTTTCATTTTTAAACATTAGACATCATTATGGAATTTGAAGACTTAATTATTTCCAATTTTTTTGAATCGATAAAATATTATTGCATTTTGGTAAAAAAAAAGAGTATTTAAGATTCTGTTGAAATTCAAGATCCTGGGGCAGTTCTGTAAAATTTAGCGAGTTTCAGAATTGTACATTGTATGAAGGTTGGAAATTAGCCAACCGCAATAGAAGAAAATTGGCTCTCGCCTTTTCAAGCCTACGTAATTAAAATTCGGCACACGTATCTGACATTTTCACTCGAAGCGAGATAAAAAAAAAATATATGAATAGGGACTGAACGAGGGTGACCAATAAAATACGAGGGCGAAGAATTTCCTTCGCTCGGAATGACTAATTTTGATCTGGAAGAAAAGCGCCATGTAATTTTTGTAATTTTCATCGTACCAGCAATAATGTGTCCTGATTTGATTTTTACATTAAATTCATAAAATTTTTTTGCGACGACATACATATATACATATATATATATATATAGAATGATAATTATTTTTTCAGGATACCTTATTTTTAGTGAATTCTTTTTTTTTACAAAATCCCAATTATTTCCGTTTGTATAGTCTCGGTTTATCGCGACATCTACTAAAATTTAGATCACTGTTGTCTTTTTGTGAATAATTTTGATCAGTTTTATTATCATTATTTTTTTTTAGTCCTTTTAAAACGATTATCGGTATTATGTAACACGGAGATATCATGATTACTTGGTTACTGAAGATATGGTCACTGCTGATTCACATTTTCACGTCAAATGAATCACTTTTCTTATTTTATCAGTATAAATATGCCAACGCATTTCTTCGATATCACATCATGAATTGGTATTGTATTACTTGGATGTGGCTGTTAATTATGGGAATGCAACTTTTGTAAATGTGATATTTTCGGATACAAGCAATTGTAATAAAAGTAGAAATGGTTATTTCAAACAGTATGTGTAAACATTAAAAACTACATAAATCGTTATATTTACAATAATATTACGTTAGTCTGGAAAAGTTATACTCGTAATATAAGCGAAAAATACTACTTGTATCTCACCTTAAAAGCAGTTATATCGATACGAAATTTCTTGTGATAGTTCGGCCCTGACAATGTAATTAGTCATCACAACTTATATTAAACCGAAAGTGACGACATCGTGACTGGCTAAATTCTTAGCGTAGCTTGAAAAAAACGTTATATCGATGTACCAGTCTTTCGAAATGTGCATATTTATTGTTATGTAAGAACAACCTTAAACTCTAAATGAATTTTGCCCAAGTACTATTTTTACTCTAAACTAACATTGCTTTCCTTAAATGTATCTAAAATCTGTATTCAGGATTGTTTCTCATGATTATATATAATAAAACGTTCTTACCTTTATGCGAAATATAAGAAACAGTTATGAATGATGATCTGAGCTTCGCTCCATAGCATTTTAGAAACTTAAAGGTTATAGATGAGAAGATAGTACAAGTAAGAGAAAAGAACCAAGTGTTATATGCGTCATTGTTAATATCAGCTGCAAATATTTAACGGTTTCAACAAAGTACGTGCGAAAAGCACACGTACTTTTGCTCCTCTTGAACAAATAGTGACAAAGAGAACTATTGTACTTTCTGTGTGCACTTTGTTAAATCTTATGAATATTTCCAGGTTCAGAAGATCTCTGCTCGATCTTGTCCAGGTAAATATACTAAAGATTTCTCGCGCATCAAACTCACAAAAGAATTGCAAATTCTGAAAAATGTCGTTCGTGATGTGTATAAACGGGGCCCTAATCCATTACTCCAACTCTGTGTACAGATGTGTATAGGTACAAGGTGTTGAACAAATTGTCGACAATGTGTCAAGAGCTAGTTCTTCTTCGCATGATTTCAAGTAAAAAACTCCCGTACAAAATTTCGTTTCGATTGCTAACTTTATTATGGCAAATTGTTTTTAATTGGCCCTTGAGTATTATGCAAAATCAGTCTCGTGAGAGGCCAACAAACTAAAAAAATTCACTGTAATTAAACTAGCAATCAAATTGAATTTTGGTACTGGACATTTTTTCTTGATATTATACAAATCAACATCCCATACATTATTGCTAATCAGTTGATGATGGGTACTATATATATATATGCAAGATGAAATTATATTCTTGTTATATATAAACGTTCCATGTTTGTATAGTATCGTGACAGGTGGTATGGAATTGTTTACTGGACTTTTTCTCCTTTTTCCCGACTTTTGCTAATTCTGGACAAGCAACTGTTGATCCTGCCGTGATATATCTACAGGATTACTGTTACTACAGCGATGTTTTCTGTATGCAAAGAATATATTTTCGTCCCACAATGAATGCGCAATGAAGATCATATTCTAGATAGATTTATTATCATAAGCGATTTGATGACCTAAAGTATAGACTGACCGTAAAAACCAAAACCCGAATACAGATTTAGGTTAGGTGGTCAACATACTGAAATACCACATATATATACGAAGACAAGAAACATTTCCGACGACTAATGCTCCATAACGAATCACGTTTATAGGTTTTACCAAATTATCTGCTATAACCATTGTTTCTCGCTCGAGTCCCCGTGGCTGGAGGAAATTTCGTGATTGTTTCATTTCCTAGTAATTCGTTTTTGGTACGTTTGATGAAACAGTCTCTCAAAACATTTCTCGCCTCGGAAACTTCATTACCCTCGTGCACGTGTGTTAGTGTCTTAACGGAGCCCTTTACCCTTCGAATCCGCATCCTTTTGTAATTGAAGTCCGCGTCGTGAGACGTGACACGTAGCAAGAACGCGATAGATTCGCGGAAAAACGTTTAGGTATTACCTTTCTGGGAAAAGTAATTAAATCGTGATTAGCGGGGGGTAAAAGTGCAGCATAAATACGGGAACAAGAGTAAAGCCGAAACTATAGCCCAATAACTCTGGCCCCTGCATTTCCTCGTTGCAAAAACGCAAGTGGGTCGCCAGTTTCGATTGTTGCCATCTTTTTCTATCCCACGTACGTTGAAGCGCATTATACCGAGCCGTGGTAGTTTACACGTATGTATATAAATAACGCGTATATACGATAATCTATAACTGCGACTATATGAAGTTTCTGGTATAATAACAAGGAAGCGAGAGAAAATGGGCGTAGAAAAAAAAACGAGAAAGAAGGGAAAGAAGGTTCGCCCGCGGTAATTAATATACACTGGCCACCACTGTGCGCGATTTCCCACGAGCATGACACGCGTGCCGTGCACTTTTTTATCTCTACCGGGTGGCGAAAAATTACAATGATTATAAATTTTGTAAAATGCTCCAATTTTTCGGTAAAACTGCGATGTAAAATCTCGAAGGACTAGCAATGTCAAAATTTCACTTTATATTAAATGAGTTCGCAGGTTAAACGAGAGAACAATTGTAGGTAATCAGTTCCTGTTATGTTCAGTGAACGTCAAAAAGTACTAAAAATTAATGCTGCAAATGTTGCAAAAAGGTCAAGATCATCCTCGATGTCAGATACTCCCAGTAAACCATTATTTTATTTTCCAATATTTTATGTCGATTGCCTTGATATACAGGCTTGATTTAAGGGTGTTGAAAAATGACTGAGAAAAATATAATTTATTCGCTTTCTCATTTGGGGGACAAAAAAAAAATTCATTTCACTGAATAACATGTACTCTCTTGGTCACAGGTGAAGCGTTCTTGAGAATTTCCATTTACTTCAATCCGCATATTCTACGGGTTAAATCATATTTTATTCAAGTACGATTTTATCGAAATTTCACGTAAGTTACGTACATAAGAAATTATAGGAAAACTCTTCAACACCCAGTATGTATTATTTACCGTGTGTTGAATATATACATAGTATGTTGATAATATGCAATGCATAATGTATATATATATCTTCGGATCTGAAGTAGAATTACAGATGTTGGAAAACCTTTATGGTATTACTTGAAAATGATACATATTTTTGTCAGAAGTTCATGGGGAGATGATGTACTGTACTATCATGTTGTATTATCACGTTACTGATGAATACGGAAACAAGATGAAAATATGTAGGTGACGCGACAATTTATCGCGTCTCTTTCCAATATATAGGACATTAATATATGATTTTCGAGTGAATTGACGGGTTTCGTCTCAGCTTCACAGTAGAATTCATTAATATAAATTGCATTAGGAAAAGTAGGTAAAGATACATACGATTATGATAAATTGATGAATGATGTGATGCGTTCATGTTTTCGGTGCGACGGTTTTGTTATTTATTTCAATAGTTCGCAAAACGATATAACAATTGTTGAGAAAATATTCTACATTTTTGAATATATTTTATTTTGTAATTTTTTTTTTTATATGAGATTAAATGTTTTATTCAATTATAACCTTCAATTAATAATTAAACAGTTTTTTAATTGTTTGAATCGATTAGTATATTTTCTGTATTTTTAATATAAGGACTTTTAAATTTTTATAATATATCAATAAAATATAAATAAAATATAATTATTTTTTCATAAAAGCTAGTCTTAGAGGTATATCGTATATAATAACAGAGGGGGGAAAAAATGTTCTCCTTTATAATAAATATGCATATTTGAAATACATGTGTGTGACGACGTATATCCCATCTTATATATAGGCATATACACGTATACCGAAGGGAATTTTCCAATAAACAAAACTTTCCGACCTTCAGTATTACTAGCTGATGGTCGCAACGAAAACATAAAGGCTTAATATTAATAATGCAAGGACCTATATAATAAATAAAAGTTAAATTATTTTAAGTTTAATTATTTTTATAATAGTATAAATTCATCGATATATTATAAACAAAGTATTACAGAACACTAAATAACGACATTTTTATATCGATTTGTGAATAACGATCACATATATATATATATATATATATATATAAGGAATGATTTTATATATGGATGGCGTATCAGTGATTTATGGTGATTATACGATAACTTTTTAATTTGATGCTTGGCAATCTGTAATATTTGCTTTAGTAAATCGAGTTATACCTAGCACGATGTGAAATGAAGCAAATTAAGGAACGAAATTTTGCGACGGATTGATTTATAATGTAATTTTGGAGTTTTCGGGCTTCAAAGGAATTAACGAAAATGTACCGAATCCCGGTAAATATTTGATGTAAACGTATATGTGATAAGAATGTATATTTGAGAACCGCACAGTAGGAAAAGAAGTATGATGAGTTTTGCTGCGTGTACAAACTGTCTGCATTGAATATACAAGGTTTATTTAGATTTCGTATTTCCGCGCTCATCCATGACGTAATATGCTCACAATAATGCATACGTTAAATTTAAATACATAAGATCGATCGACACGTATTTATTGCGATTTTTATTTAATTTTCGTCGAAAGTATATTTTGTTCAGTATATAAAAACCTGTAGTTTATGCCAAGTGAACCACAATGTAACATTTATCTAATAAATACTAATGATATTTTTGTAACATAATTGCTACTTGTTGAGTTTGCAGGGTAATTTATAATTTACATTACAATTTTTGTGTTTTTGTCACTTAACTGTTTATTTGCGTTTGCGAATTTCCGTCTCTGTTTTCATTCTTATCACATTTTTCTATCATTCCTGTCTACCTATAGCTTGGACTGTCATTCATTTTTTGAGTTCTTTATTTTCTACATTTTCGTTACAATTTTTATTTTTTTTTATTTCTTATTCTTATATTAATTAGTATTTAGTTATGTTGAATTTTCGAAATATCGCTATAAAAATTCTGACTTTGACAATAATGTTCATTTCTATTTTACAATTAAAGAATAAAAAGTTAATAAAATTGTAATATTTTACCAGTTTTAATATTTAACTGTTTGTTCGCTTTTTAACATTTTTGTTAATTTCACTCAATTCTACTATTTGTTTTATACGTACTTTTGCCTATATTACACAATTGGTCTTATACTTTGTTTGATTGATGATAGATAATTATTAATATACGTGAAGTTATAAACAATTGCTTAAGAATTTTTTAACTTTTGTTATCTTCAAGCAAAATAATTGTGTGTAACTTTTAATGATTATGTTTTTGTTCGTTTTCTATTTCAATTATTTTTGCGTACACATTTTTGTCTTATAAATATTATTATGCATAAATTGTTTTCTTATTTCCATCGGCGACTCTCATCAAATGATGAATTTACGTCCTCATCTTTAAATTTTGGAGTGAAAGATTATTTGGAGTGAATTTTGTTTACAAAGAGTGATAATTGAACTTCTCCTCTAAAAGTATGAATTTTCACTCTTTAAGAGTCGCATTTCACTCTGTGTGGGGTGTAAATTCTTCAACTCACTCCAGTATAGAGTAAAATTCTCACTCTCTCTTTTACACATTTTGTATTCTATATTCTTCATTATATGACATCATTTTCTGTCAACGTTCATCGTTACGCAGTCAATCGATTTACACTGTATATATATATACATACAATTCTATATATTATATGCGATATTATCTAATTAACTCGTTTGCATTATTTATTAAGCAATTAGTTCAAATAATCAATTCCTAAGAGCTTATACAGTAGTATTTCATGATTATTTTATCATATTATTTTTTTTAACAATAAAGGATGCTTTATTACAGATAGATTTGAAATTATTACATTTTGTATATTTTATTATATTTTTCTGAATAGGGCCTAGATCCAGGCCGAAAATTAATATTTTTTTTGTGTGGTTCTTTGAACCCTGTTGTACAGTGACCGTTTTTTACTTATTTTTGAACTTTATAATAAAGGATGCTGTTTACATGACACACTAGTTTTCAAAATTGTGAAAAATAAATAGCAATGTAGTAATCGAAAATCATATTTCATGCTATTAATTACGCCGTATTATATTTTAAAATTTTCAGGGTGCTTGTTATTAGTTTCATATCGATAACTCGATTATTAAAAATGTAAAGCACGTATTCCACACGTACAATCGATTCAGTCTACGGAACTTTTATGTTGGTATTTGTGCACGAGTTACGATGGTAATGAACGACATATTTTATGAAGTTCATGTAGAATAAAACAATATTACTGTAATGCGTTTCGACTTAAACCAGTTATACATTTATATAAAATTAGATGTTTCATATATAGATTTTACCAATTCCACAATAAAATATTTATACAAATTAATTTTTAAAAATTCACATTTAGCAAACGAATATTTACATTTTAAGGTCGACTACCTGATGATAATATATGTTTATATATATATTCATATGTAATATTCTAATTATTCATATACATTTCGCGATAGGTTATTGTTGTACCCAGGGTATAGAAAACCTCAGAAAAGAAGATTTGCTTTTTCATCGACTACAGTAGATCTCGATATACTTTAAATTTGGATCTCATTATATACAACGAAAGACTTCATTGGATGTCGTCTAATACTGAAATTAATTATATTATCGAGCTAGTGAAAGAGAAAATTAATCAAATATCGAATACTCACGGACCAAGAATGTCATCAATGCTCAGGCATGGTGAAGAACAAATTTAACAAAAATTTAAGCAAAAGTCGCTTCAATTTAAAAATAAAATCATTTTTTCGAACGTCGACTTCCAAATTCAAAGGAAACTCTTTACAATAGTACAATTGGACAATAATAATAAAGTTCTTTTTAGATTTATTGTCATGAAAATTGAATAACTTCATCTAGAAGTGTAAATTTTTTATTATTTATGAAATTATAAAATTCATTGAGATTAAACCACTGTGAAATATGCATATAATATGAATCAAATTCCTATTCATCATCAAATTGTAATTTAATAAAAACAAATAAAATCGCGGTTTAAGCCTATATTGCAATGAAAAAAGAAAACTTTGAGGGACAGCCTTGTTGGAAATTCTACTTAAATCGTAATTATATATAAAATATGTATTTTTAGTAAATCATTTTTAACATTTCGGACCTTTATTTCTGGTTGGCTTTATACTTCAATCTTTTGTTGAGAGACCCGTGAAAATTGTCGCATATGCAATGAGTTTGGTATTTTTGCAAAATAAGTCAAATGGCCAGATCGCGTTGGGTTTTATACACTACCATGTGTGATCGTCTCGCCTTACATTTTTGAGTGCAATGAAATACGAGTAAAACCTTCACATATTGGGCATTTCGAGTCCGCGTGTTTTAATGGAATACTTGTGTGCAATTTTGTTCGAGTATGACACGTTTTAAACGCAACATGTATATCAGTTAAAAATAATTTCACACACATTACAGTGCAAAATGACGTTATTCGTTTGCATAACTCGTGTTGCATTTATCATTATTTACATACAAACATTTTTATTTTTTATTTTTTAGGAAACTTTTTTTCTTGTAAAATAGTAAAAGGAGTCAAATGTATATAACTCCAATACAAAAAATGTAATCTTTTTTACATCTGACTGCATAACAAAGCAAATTGCAATGTTTTATACAATTTATTTTCGAGTCGCAAACGATCATCTCGGATAATATATTTGTATTTACAATCTGCGTTGCCTCAATTGTAAATCGCAAACGTATAAACATCCATTAATCATATTTTTATTTATTACTCAAATTTAATAGTTATTTTTATATAAAGTCAAACATCCCCGAACCAAAACAACCTCATTCATCCAGTTTACGTGTCGGACGCTTTTCATATGCAGATAACGGACAGCGGTTTCAATTTCAGACAAATCCGATTGAAAAGCGTTGCCATCACTTGCAATTCTAATCAAATTTAAGTAATTGGAGGTTGCGATCGATGTGAATCCCTCAAATCTGACAATTTAGGTGCTTGGATGCAATTTACGATGAATTCAATAATCTAATTTAATTTCATTATAAGAATAATCGATTATATGATTACACACATTTTTATTGACGAAAGCAATAAAGTTAGTTAGTTTCTAAATAAAATTCTTTATCGGAGAATAATACGTCATGTTGTTGATAGCAGCAATTTGTTTACAATTAATCAGTGTTAACTTCAAACTTGAAGTAAAGTTCCTCTCAATAAATGTGTCACTTCGACTTTGAGAAGAGTGAAATGCACACTTGTAATATCAAGTGGTTTTGTTTCGTTTACCCCAAGCAATTTAGGTATAATTCTCGAAAAATTATTTGCTATCGTGAGCATTTTTTTATGATGAAGAAATTTAGAATAGTTATTCAAGGTTACATGCTTGTATTAAGTTAAAATTATAGTTTTCTTAATTTTATGCAAAATTTTAGTAACGTGCATTGAAAATGAATCTACGGATTTAAGAGTGATCTTATAGACATTTTAATGCCAGTAATATGTATGTTATTTATATTTTTAATAATTGAAAAATTGAAAAATGTATATTAATTACTATATTTTCTTTTGTTTTAGGTAAGTGTCAGAATCGGTGTTGTCATCCTATACGAAAACCTGCAATTAATACGATAAGTTGTCGAACTTAAGTTTATTATATATTGATTTAATTTAGATGTATATATCTAATTCCTTTATTCAAACAGGACTAAAAATATTATTAGTCATAATAAGAAATTATAGTTCTTATTAAACAAAAAAATGTGTACATTATCACGACTTTTGCTGATTTATTATATTCTATTTTTTGACGTTTTTTTTTTTATTTCTTTTACACTAATTTATTTCTTATATATTACATCGATTGAAAAACTTTATTAATCAGAATTAAAAGGCCGATTATTTTTACAAAGATTAGGTCATCGAAACATAAAAATGCCTTTGTTTACTATACGTAATTTGGTTCCGAAACAAAGAACAATCAAAAGTAAAACATTAATTTTAAAATAGCATTATTATTAAATATCATTTACAATAAAATTCACATTTTATTTAATAATTGTTCGTTCGTAATGGGATACTCATAAAGGGTACATTGAAACGTTTGGAAAAATTTTGTTGTAACAAGTCCCTATCAATTACGTGTGTTGTTTTCAATTAAATGTTTTCAAACGTTTAAATGAGTTGCTAACGTTAAGCGATTGCTTAAATAGTGCGGAAGGCAAAATTAGTTCTTGATGGAAATGTTCAAAGAGACTGTTTTACAATGCGACAAAAACATTGTAGAATGAAAATTACCATTTCAAAAGTTCAAACGTCAAAATCGGTTCAGATTTGAAAACGTTTAAAAGTCACTGGATCGTAAAAAGTGTCTTTCAAATAAATGTCATGAAACTAATTTTAAAATTTCCTTCATTTTATACGTAAACATGTTTTCTTGATGGATAACCTTTTTTCGGTTACATTCAGGAATGACAAATAAATTTTTACTCAATAAAAGTGATTTTTGGTAGATAATGTGTATAGTTGTATATATAGAAGTGAAAAATCAAAAACGGTATTTTAGTTTTATACTGCAATGTTATACTATAATTTTTTCTCGAAATTAAAAAAAAAAGAAACAAGTATATTCTCGTGCTCAAAGTCATACTTTTGAAGTGTGAATATACCACGTATTACACTGCTAGCGAGTCATAGTAAATCGACTAGAAAGTGTTAATTATTTATTTCCAAGTCTTCTGAAATTAACGTTTTCTTTGATCCCAATTTTTAATAGACTACTGTTTGGAAATTAGAATGGCAAACTCAGTTTCATATGACCCACATTGTGAATTTCTAAAAATACAATTCTCATTCAAAGAATGAAAATAGTGACAATCTATATATTATGAAGTGAATATTCAAATGTTGTATTGTACAGTTGTTTAGTGTGACTGAATATACTCCATTTTTGTTGTTGCATTGAGTATAGAAATAATTACATTTTATTAAATGACGACATTATTTTTCAAGATAGCCATTGATATTTGTTCTCTTACATCTATCCAAAATGATTGAAATTGATTCAAATGGTTTTGAAATTGAATTACACTGTACATCTCTGTTCGCCCATTGGAGATTTATTCATAATCGTAAATGAACGTAAAATGTACTTCTAATGTATGTCTTCTTTTCAACCATTTAAAAATATTTTGTCAAGGTTGTAAATTGGACGCCTAATATATATATATATGTTTAATTATGGAAGCAATGCTGCGCTTCCAAGTGTGGATGTCCATATACGGACATAATATTTCAATATTTATAAATCGAAGATTTCAAGAAGTTTCTCAATTATATTGAATTAATTGTTTTCAATTTTCTTACACTATATTGAATTTCGAGACACCGGAACATTGAATGACATTACGTGACGTTATAGATATATAACCAAAGTTTAATCTTGGTGCTGTTTTAAATCTTACAACTTTGCCGTTTATGCACTAATAGTTTACTCTCTGACATCCTGACAACGTGTCCCATATAGTGTATGATCGTGAGATTTGATTATCATACGAATCGTATATATTATCTGTGTACAATCAAACACACACAAGAGCACGCGCAAGAAACAAGAATGTTTGCCCATAGAATAAAAACGACCGTATACTCGATTATACAAATATAGAAAACATTACATTGGCTGTGCGCAAATCTACATACATGAATATATAGAGGTTTATGCATAAGTAATTTAATGTTTTAAATTTGTGCACAATTATGCACGATCGATTTCTTCCCAATGGTAAACTTCCTAACAAGAACGTCCTCTCGGTCACGTGTTGCGCAAAGTTTTGAACTAGAAAAAAAGTTTCTTCAACGTAATATCGCCAACGAAATCGATTTGTTATCACAATCATCGAATATGCTCCAGCTACAGAACAACAAGAAGCAAATTGACACCACCAAACAGCCTGTTAAAAGATTTCGTTGTTACATCAACCAAAGCTGCGTTTACCGGCGGCTGTGCACTTCTGCCGACGATGCCATTGACGGAAAACAATGAAATCAATTCGAGTCACTCCAGCAATTGCGGTGAACCGTAACTGACAGATTTGAGGTACAAAGGAGAAACAGTTGTTGCAAGCCGGAAGATGAAGCCAATGGCGAAGAAGAAAAATCCTTTGTTTATACTAAATATTATAATGACAATAAAGTGACTCGAAGGTGGCGTACATTATAAATGCTTCTCACTTAAATGTGTCAGACATAATATACGTCGAATCGAGAATTTGGTTCGAGCGGGTCGTCGATTTCTTCACAGCTGGACAGTCGATAGTCTACTAGAACGAGAGTTCACGGTTCTTCGTACAGTGACGCGACTTAACGCCGCGAGATCGATATATTCGCGCCGCCGTACTCGCCACTATCCTCCGCTATTTTCTCTCTTTCACCTGCCCCGCGCTCGTTCACCGCCCTACCCCCCCCCCCCATTGCCCCCGCACCCTTGCCCCTTTTACTCCGAGCTGCCCCCGTATACTTCCTGACCGCGGTCGCCCTCGCCCATTGCTTCGACCCCCGTATACAGGGTGCGCGTCCGCCAGTTTCTAAACGACTAATCCAAAATCCTTCGTTGAAAGATGCTGGAAATATTGGTCCTTCCGAAGGGGTGGTTGAAGGGGTGGTTGAAGGGGTCGTTAAACCCGGGCGCAGAGGGATGATTTTCGCTTTGTCGGGTCGGTTTCGATAATTGGCTAATCGTTCTTGGGGAAAATCGCCCTTTGCATTATTGCACGGCTATACGAACAATACGCCATTATATATCCGATCCTGCAGATTCGCGGGATATACATCGTGCGGGATTTCGTCGCGCAAGAGATGATTTCAGGATGCAGCTGGAAAGAGAATTGGGGGGGGGGGGGGGGGGGAATAAAAAACGGGGCCGGTACGGGAAGGGGTTTTACGCCTAATCGATGCTTTTGAATTTTTGGTTCGTTGGATCTAATACGCGCTCCTGATTGGGGTTCCGGTAGTTTTGGCGTGGCGGTTTTATAGGCGAATTACATACCGGTGTTTCAGAATTGACGGAGAACGGCACGTGGACAAAAAGTAGCGAACATAAACGTTTCGTGCTCCGTTTGTTTATGCATTTTTTTTTTTTTTTTTTTTTTTTTTTTTTTTTTTTTTTTTTTTTTTTTTTTTTTTTTTTTTTTTGTAGAAGATTATTTATGGAGGGAAAGAAGGCAATTTTTATTTGAATTATTTATGAATTGTTCTAAACTTTGTGGATAGTTCGACACTGTCCCATCAGAGATAGAGCGTTTGCTTTATGCGCATATGTACATGTACATATAGAATTGCGAACGGAGAGTTGAAACTTTTTTAGTTTAATACGAAAGTTTTATATGGCGTGGATCGTGTATACGATTGCAGATGATCAATTTAGTGTACTTGTATATTTTTGTATATAATCCAACGTGACGGTAGGAGGCATATAATACAGCATGTGACACACGCACACATATAGGTATATACACGGCACGCGTAATTGCTTTCAGCCATATTGAAAAAATGGGTATAGTGTGGCATCCAACTTCTTTCATTGATTAGTAATAGACATCCCAACTATTTTGCTAACAAAAAGTAAAACTGTATGAAGTTCATGGAAGGGTGGGGAAGACATGGCGAAAATAAAAACGTATTGGCAATATGCAGCAATGCGTGTTAATAAAGTAGAAAGTAGAGCGAAATTCGATATTGAAAAAATGTATGAAAGTCGAAAAAAAGAATAAAAAGCAAATGACAGATGAATGAAATGCGGATAGATATGACATAAATATAATACAAATGAAAGTTCCAAAAATAAAATAGATAAAGTTAATGAAAGTCGATAACTGATAAAAGTAAACAAACATTGAGAAAAGTGATGTATGGCAACATAATATTGTTTTGTTATAAAATGTTGATATTTATGTGAACCCTAATTAAAGGCCTACAGACAGTTCATGAAGGCGGGTTCTGAACCATCTGAGCATTAGCGGTATCATCAGCCACTTTTATCGTTTATGATTGGTAATAAAAGTAAATAGAATTTAAAAAGCGATAAAAATAGTAAAAGAGAAACGTCATCGTGAATTAATGAAGAAGTCAGATAAAAATAGAATACATAACATAACAGAAGTTTATAAGCACTTGTACAAATTGAAAAAAAGATAATTGCCATAAATAAGTTGTAAAAATTCATATGCGTAAAATATAATAAAAATTAAAACAGAAAATACGAATATAACAAATTATTATATGATTTAACACATTTAAATTGCATTTAAAAGAAGTTTATTCAAATAAACAAAAGTATTGTTGAGACAAACATAATATAGTTGACGCAACCATATGCTCCTCGTTGGTACAGGACATTTTTTGGGTGTTGGGGAAGCCACAGAATGGTTGCTCCAACAATACATTTTTTTTCTATGCAAGAATGGATAAAAGTTAAAAATAAACAAGTATATTAACAGAGAGATTTGACAATAACATTGTATAAAAGTGAAAAAAAATCACCAAAATTTGACGATGTGTAAAGTCGATAACCCATGATAAATTTCAGTAAATTTCTCCTCAGCAAAGTTTCTACAAGTATTGGCATTTTATGTTTTCCTTTGTTGTACTCAATTTATTTTCGAATTTATTATGAATGAATTTCATGTGTAGTCGTACATATCATTTATTTTCTTTTAGATCGTTTTGCACACTTTTTATGCATAAAAAGAGTCAAATCAAATGAAAAAAAAAACAAAAAAATGTTTGATTTTCCTCGGACTCCAACGTTTCGATCTTCATAAGCTTGCCTGTAAGACTTTGTACGAACAAAGATCAACATAACTCGTAAAAAAAATAGAAAAAAAAATAACATCAAATTAAAAAAAATACATCTTTTTAAATGTTTTTTGAACACGAATGCTACTTAAATCTTGGACGTGGCCTCACGCTTTAAATGGCTTTATTAAAAATGTCCTCTTTCGTGCATCAAAACAATCGACGAATGTATATTTTCTTACCCGGCGATGCGATGTAGTAACTCTGATGCAATATTGACATTGCCAGCTCACGAGATGAAAATGAAACGAGATGTTTTTGATATACGGCGTCCGAAATTAACAAGTGGGAGTCGTGGAAACGTTAACCTCGAAACGACTGTATGCTTTGGTACAAAAATACGCCGGTTCCAAATACTACCATACTACCTGCACAAAGCAGTTGCACAATGTCAATTAAATTTAAAGTGTTGTCATTTCATAACGGTGTATTTGCGTGATGAAGATTATCGGACGTATATATGGAATTTTCGTGAAAGGAGCTTTATTAGAAAAATATAAATACCTATTTATTAATCATTCTTTATTTGTATGTATATTAAAGATCTGTACCATTCGCATCTTAGTATTTCGAATCGATGTCAATTAATGAAAAGCGAATTAAAACTGTCATCGGCATCAATGATTTGACAATAAATTATTTTTTTATTTTTATTTTATTTTATTTGTGTAAACCCAGTACAGTAGTTACAAAAATAATGTCGTAAATTATTCAATTTTTCTGGGCAATTTTTTATATTTCTGTATGTATATGTTTTTTTTTTTCAATTTAAAAACTTATCAGATAAATGATTTTGTATTCGATTATTATAACCCGAATCCTAAAAAAACTGAGATTATACCTCGTAAACCAACTATTCCATTTGTCAACATCATCAATTGTTCGTGGTGTCGAACAAGTGGAGGAGATACGATATACCATCAAATTCGTCTTTTGTATCAATATTAAATCATCATATTGTCCATTACTGAGAGTTGTTAGTCAATAACTTGTGAATTTGTGTCTTGAATTTTGGCTGGTGCTATTGACACTATCATCCCGTCTTTCAAAATGTGCTGCATCATATACAATAAGATCACAATGTTTTGTCATATTGGTACAAGTCCCTATGTAAACAATATACTGATTTTTATATTTTGTGCACTACTAATAGAGAATGCTTGGTAAGAAAGTATCATTATCACCAAATTTGTTTATGTATACCCCTACTGGAACAGTACCTATATAACTAACCGAGACTTATTAATAATGGTAATACAATTAATAATCATTATTAAATGATTCTATATAAAAATTATATTTTATAACATCTTAAAATATAACGTCTTACATTTTATATTCATTTACCGTACAATAATGCTGCTGTAAAACTAGATTTTGTGGTTAAAAAATAAGTCAATATTTAAATCGTTTATTGACGTTGAATTTATTACTACGGTTGAATAACTGAAGTCACTTTTTATTACAATATGACAATTGTAATCAAGTGAATTTTACTGCTATCCTTTCTTTAAATATTCAACGACTCGGATTTACATTTAACGCAGCATTGTTTCTATCATTGCCTTTTATTTGCAACAAATATTTAGCTTTTTTTGTTCGAATCATCATAAAATCAAATGTTTTTATTTATGTAACTTTTATTTACGACTAAGAATTATGTTAGTACAAATTTTTATGTATATTTCGTAATGGTATACATATAACTGGTATCAAAGTGGAGTATAAATTTTAAATAAATATATATATATATATATATATATATATATATATATATATATATACATAAGTCTTTATAGAGTCTAACTCTCTTGAATATGTCCATGTAGGACTGTTCATTCATATTGGATCACATTGAGTGAGAAATGTTTGCATTACAACTAAGACAACTTTTTCCTAATATATCAGATCGCATTCCAATTTTGATTATTTACAAATGTTCTGATCTAGAAACAGCCCTGTATGGTCTCTGAGGATATTACGAAATATAATCAAGTCATATAGTCTGAGCTTAATAACCCTCAACCGAGCTAGCAAAATCATGAATGGCTCGGAAAAATCCGGAGTACGTATAAGGTCCTCATTCCTGAGTTTGTCATTTATTGATACATAAATATACGCTATCTTAATTGAAATGTCCATAATTATTACGTACGTTTTTGTGTGTAACTTCAGCGTCATTATACCGTTTATAGGCGATAATGATAATCTTTGTTTAAGCAGTTTAATTTTTAGCATAATGGATTAAGCACGATTTACACGCTTTTATTTGGCTTTATTTTCGAAATTAATATTTATGTTTGCTCGTAATAAAAGTGTTATAAAATTCGTGTACATTTTACTGATTGAATAAAGTAACATTGGGATATTTGAATTGTTTTCCGTAAAAGTGTACCAAACTACAATAATACGCCAATTCCACTATGTACTACTAATTTCTGGGCACACGATGCTATTAGAGTTAATTTTAAGAAACATCTTATAGCACCGAGAGCGTCAAAGCCATAAGAACAAATTGCGTATTATTGTTGTTATTCGATACATAAATATAATTGATTCCAAAATTCACGTACAATAAAAGTGACGATTTTAGTTTGTTAATTTAATTTTTCAACATCCTAAAACTAAATAATTCAGTGACTTATTAGTGGAATCACTCCATTAATATTTTCAGTAACTGCTTTTTTCTCTTAAATTTTTCGTGTAATTCTTAAGGATTTATACGTAATGGGTTGTTTAGGAACAAATGTTTAAAATTAATTTCAAACATTTTAACATTATTATTGTTGGTAATCATGATGCTGATGTGAAGGATTCGTTCATGAAAATAATTGAAATTTCTGATAATTAAGTTGAAGTTTCTTTTTATTTTTTTTTTTTTATTTTTTTAAATTGGGAATTCTTAAAATTTATGAGTTTTTAATAAGTAAAATGGCTTATTTTTACCAGAGTTCCCTATACAATTTTACATTAAAGAATTTTCAAAAATTAATAATCTAATGACGAAAATTATTGAAAAATATTCTACAAATATAAACATTTTTTATTTTGTAGAATATCCTTTCTTCAAGAGAATAAGCCATTGTTCTTTAAAATCTATACGTTTTTTTTTGTTAAATTTCTATTGAAAAAATAAGAAAAAACAACGAAGAAACTTCAGTTATAAATATACAATTTAATAAATTGTTTAATTATCAGTAATTTATATATTTCAGCAACACTAAAATTAAAATTCTTCAAATAAATATTAAAGCGAAATAATTATTTTGTAATCAAGTAAGGATAAATAATTTATTTCCAACAGTTTTCACTTATTTTTACACGAGTTTTACTGATATTTTGTTGAGGAAATATGTAGGTTATGTAAAATCACTCCAGTGACCAAATTTTGAAATAACATTTAATTCATTATTTATTTAGAGTTTTCGTGTTTCCAGGTTAGGTCTATAAATGTGCTCTACTTTAGAACCTCCTTAAACATTCGTTTCAAAACAACTGATTGTATCCCCTTCTACACCCTTAATCCCTTCTTTCTAAATCTTTTAGAGAGTGAAATTTCTCTAAAAATGAGTGAAAATTGGGCCACCCCCAAAGGAATGAATATTCATTCTCTTTGAGTACATTTATCTTGATGCATGGAAAACAATTGAAATTTGTTAGCCGAGGGTTTTAGGGCTTGTCCATTACGAATCCGACCTGAGATATATTGAACATTCAAAATGACGGAATCAAGACGGCCGACCAAAATCAGCGATCCCAAAAACCCCCGAGTAATAAATTGTCATCTGAATCGAGCAACTTTTTGCAGCTTGGCCCGAAATTGGAATGAAATATACACGTTTGCAAATTTATTGTTCTATTCGGGAAGTTTTTTTTTTTTTTTTTTCTTTATTTGATATTACAAAATTTGTTTACGATTCATTATGTATGATAGTAAGCTGTTACGTCGATAGTTTATTTTCGCCGAGGTAACATATCGCAATTGTAATAACCGTGAAGTTGCTTGCAAAAAGTCGCCGTGCGAAATGCATTATATACGTCTGATGATGATAGTGTCGGCACCTCGGTTCGTTTTTTAATCGAGTTGTTTTACGAAGCGCGTCGACGGCCGCCGACTGGCGAGTCTTCTTTGACAACTACTTACTTCGGCAATTACACGGCTCGTTGACAGCACCCTGACTGCGGCAAAAATCCAAGTCCCTCCACACACGCACGCACACACACACAAAAGCCCACGCGTCATCAATTATAAATTATGCAGTAATTGCGTCGGGCGTGCGAATTCCGTCTAAACGGATTGAGGGATGATAAGTAGACTCGATAAATATATCTTTAAAAACGGTGTTCTGTCCGACGGCGGTGGTGCCGACGAGCGTTATGGCCGCACGTCACTTATAAACGCTCCGGTGGTGGTTGGCCCGCGTCGTGCGTGAGATCACGTGCTTGTCAAAAGATTCACATTTTGGATTGTTTCGAAATTTGTTGTATTTTATACCCTACCGTATTACAAATTGTTGTAATCGTGGCTTTGACAAATCGAGATTAGTGAGATTGATCCAGTAAGTGCGGTGTGAGAATGCATGCATATGGCGCAGTCACGCGTAAAAAGTTCAGACTGAATCATTCAAATTTGAACAAATTATGGATAAAAATTGATGTTATTTATTTACAGGGATGTGCGTGTATCATGCTTGCCTTGAATTAGCAACAAAGTAATAAAAATTTGTATAATCATTCAAAATTATTTGTACAAAAAATAATACAAAAAATAATGGATTATGCGTATAATTTGTGAAACAATATTTGTATAATATAATGTAATAATAAAATGATAAAATGAAATAGATTAGATTTTCAACTTAATCGTCTGTAATAAAATTAGTAGTTATACGTGGTCAATAAATTTGACACGAACGTTGGTTTCAACAGACACGAGATATACGCGAGATTTCAGGAAATTTTTAAAAAAGTTTAGTACAGGGAGTCGTGGACAAGTAGAATATAATCATCTGTAAGTAATCATGAACTTTTCCACTTCTTTTTTAATTGATACAAACTAAACAGAATTCGTCCTATGTCATTCAGCGATTCTATATAACTCAGGTTCCCAATGCATAATTTGACCATGTGCATACTCAGTATGGGATGCATATAGTGGCGAATGTTTAAATTAAATAGAAATACTAATTGCATATAAATGTTGAAGAATCCATGATTCTTAATGATGATAAATGATGACGTAAAGTTATCATTAACGACTGAATATTAAACATTGGAATGTTTTCGATTTAATGTTCATAAAAATAAAATTTTCGGTTTTCATTTGATAAACATCGCTGTACAGACCACGTTCTAAACCAGCCGCGTTTAGAGTTTAAGGATAATTTCATTTTAAGTTTCAAACGGCTAAAGTTGTTTTAGTAATTTAAGGTTATCGATATTTCCCGTTCACTTTATTATTTAATTATAAATAGAAGGAGATTCATCGTTTCCAGTACTTTTTTCGTTAATGTAGAACATTGAGCTGTATAAAATTTATTTCAATAATGATAAACACATAACAATTATCCATCGTCACTATAAGCATTGATCATTTTGAGCGACTACGGTAAATTGAATTTAGTCATTGTCTAAGTTTTTTGTCCTTTTTTATTGTTGCATATATGTCCTAAATTCAGACACAAACATGCTTAAAAATAAGAAATTATATCGTGTATTTGTCCACAATAAATTATATGTAAACATTTTAAACTAGATAAACAATTGTTTAAATTAATTTTTGTAACATTTCTTTTTTTACGATTGAACCTATGTTTTTAGTTTTAAAGTGCAAAATTACGTTTTAGTTTGTATTGTAATTTAATTTATAAATCTGATTATAAAAGTACGCATAAATTTGCACGTATAAATGTCTACATACGTTTTTGAATATGAAAAGTTATAAATTAGCAAAAATACCTCGTAAAATATTTAATAAAATTAGTTCCCAATTTCAATAACGTTTATTAACTATAATATAGTTATACTAAAATGTTGTCTAATTAAGGAAATTTTATTGTATATTATATAATATATCGTATTGAATTCTACATAATTCTTTTTTTTAACGAATGTAGTTGTTCGATCTTACCGTTGTTATCGATAAGGTATAGAACAATCGATGCGTGCACATGTATTATGATTTAGTTTTCGACGAAATTCGGAAATGTTGGAACGATTTTCCGCGGTCGTGAATTGAAAAAGTCAGCCTGGCGATATTTGTAAAATTGTCCGTTAGATAAATTTACTGTTTGTTTTTCTTTTTAAATGGTGAATATTGCGAACCACGATCGAAATATCATGATGAGAGCTACGTTTTTTTGTAAGAGAAAAGACATTTTTTAATTTGTTAAAAAATACGACTCAGTTTTCGCTGTAAATATAGGAAATAATAATGAAGAAATAGTTAAGATCTGATGGTGGATTTTCTTTATATATATATATATATATATATAGCTCAATTACAATAATTCAAAATGGAAATAGTACAATAACCTGACGTTCTTACACATTTGTTAATATGGTTCTATATACGTTTGCGATTGAAATTTCTCAATTGAAGATGTTCGAAGTTGCCTTTTTAACACTATACAGTGCACTTTTTGATGATGAGGTCCTTTTGCGGATGTAGTAATGAAAAATTAATGACTGCAAATTCTGAATGCTTGCCAAACTGAATAATTCTTGAAAGCCGGAATTTCGAGTAATTTATACGCGAAGAAAATCGTAAAATGACCTGTTTTATTTTTTCATTTTGTACGTGTTACTGACTTATATTGTCTATCAATGTTGATTTTTTAATTGTTGCTTATTACGATGTTAAAATCATTCGAGATGTTTATTGCTCTTAAATAAATGAAACATATATATATATATATATATGAAATTATACATTGTTCGTCGATGAATTATAATGTTTTAAACAGTTCAATATATCGTTACACAGTTATCTAATTATTTGTTCAGTATTTAGACATTAAGTTGTATAACTTTTCCAAACTATATTTTTCTTTAATTATTAGAATATTTCCCTTTATATTGTATTGAATTATTTCAATTGTTACTAATTTTTATTACATGTACCTTTGAAAAATGTACGTGATCGGTTAAACCATTAACGACCAAAACCTAAATTTTTTTCGTTCACTTTAAAAATATACTTTTAAGATTGTCAAGTACAGATTTTGTACCGAAGGTACCATTTCCTATCTTGTGACATCCATATTGGATTCGCCATTAAACTATCTAACGTCCAATTCATAATCAGCGATCCCAGAAAATCCCGAGTGACAAGATTCAGGAGACTCCGACGAGAATCAGGCAATTACAAAATATTTGAGTAACCTTAAGATATTTTGCGATGGACTTGACGCCAGGTGATACAAATTATCAAATTTGAAATAATTACATTTCTGAATAATTTCGGTTATGGCGGAATTTATGTTTGACTTCAGAATTGAAAAGAGCCCAGTAAAAACCCATGGAATAAGGGTACCTCCTCTGAGCTTCGTCGGTATAAAATGTTATATTTTTGGTTAATAATAACGCATATCTTGAAAGTGAACGAGAAAAAAGGTTTTAGGCACTAATGGTCCCTGGTAGAAGTTGTTGCGCCTAATCAGTCGAAAGTTTTTATCTAATTTACTTATTCGCTGTCTAGTTTGTGGACAATAGAACTGGCCAGTTTTCTATTGGAACATTATGTTCCTTGATATTGTAATTACATACCGCATTTTTAGATAAATCTTGTACAATTTGCACTCAGTTTCTGTCCAACATTTTTAAGCACATCTGGGACAATTTATACCTAAGCATTTTCTGTCCAATTTCTTACTACATTCAGCCTAATATTATTGTAATATTTTTATATACATTTATTATGAATATTGTTACGTGCACCGTCGTCATAATGATCTTCAATGACATTTAATACGTCGTGACACATACCAACACTTTGTTCATAAGTTTCCTCATATTCTTTGCTCGTATTATCATTATCTACATTGTTATTGTCATTAAACCTTTCGCAAATATCATTTTTATCAGCGTGGACATATGGGGTTTGTTCGTCACCGTCTTCTTCATGTGTGACAGGATTGCTGACCTCAACCTCATCTTCTCCAATATTTACGTCTGCGAAATAGAATTTTGCGAAATAGAACTTAGCGAAAGTATTATGTTTCAAAAGAAATAAGGAAACGATTTTAGAAGGCACGTAAAAAAAATGCATATTTTTACTGGACAGTATGTATCTAATATTTGTGCATTTGTTTAATTTATACACGTATTATTAATAATTTTATTAGATATGATAATTGTGTACAAATTTTGAATAATCTGACTGAACATATATATAACTCTCTAGTAGAAAATAAGACCAGTTAATTTATGGCCTTTTTTTCTGGACTCCATTACTTTTAATATAGAGAGGGCAGAAAAAATGGGCAGAAACTGTTGTCATTTTCTACTAGTATTGGTACTTTATTGGTACAATTTACCATAAACTTTGAATTTTCGTTTTTGCATATTCGGTCAGCAATTGCATGATCATTGATCATATGTATATACGTTGCCATATATATATATGTATTGCATGTACATATATGTAAACCTACTATACGTACATATACGGATTCTCGAGCGTAACCTTCGCGATTCGACATATCTGATGCGCGACTGTGCCCTTAATCCAAAGAGATCGAAATCGCTCCCGATTTGGCCGATAAAAGGCGATCGTACAATTATTACAGCATCGAGTGATAAAAAAAGAGTCGTGAATTCGGCTCGAGGAATCAAAACTCGGTGTTTTTTTCGTCTGGCGAATCGAAAATATCGCCGAGGCTCGGCGGCGTTCGCGCGGGAACGCATAGTTGTATATTCAGCGTGCGAATAAACGATTGCGAAAGGCAGCCCGCGATTGTACAGCCTCCACTCTGCCAAAAGACAATTCTGGTCCGGAGCCAAGACATTTCCTCTTCTTCGTGGAGCCAGTAGTAGGTGTGCGTGTAACCGACTTTTTGGAAACTCGAGGCACGAGAACTTGATTTTCTATTGTCGCTACTTTCGCCGATTGCGAAAGAGAAAATCTCGTTTGGGAAGGACTACGTGCCGTCGTTCGAGCGTTATTACGTCGTATACTGACAATAGTCGAATTAGCAAGGGAGCAGCACCCCACGAAGTGTGGCTCCGGAATAAACGAAATACGATCTTGATTAAAAAAAAAAAAAAAAAAAACACAAGAAAAAATGCAATGTCACCACTGAAAATCATTGGGTTGCAGTAAAAAGTAGAGCACATAATTTCGAATGTATAGGATATGTTGAACACGTAGCGCAATCCTTAAATTGGTTGAATACGCCTATTTCGTAATTTTCCAAAAAGCTTGGTGGAAAAAAGGCACCAGTCCAAAGTGGCACTCGATCGCCTTGACGCAATGCGGTGTACTGACATTCGGCATATTACTATATACATAGCTGCATTGAAGTAATATTTTTAACAATACATTGTTTAAAATAAAAAATGCATTTTTAAGATATTTTTATGATAAGTATTATATTTTACTTAATGAAATTATGAATTCTTAAACATTTTTTATAAACGTATATACCTTGAACATAATATAGGGGTTACCAACGTTTGGAAGCAGTCGTGTAACATTCGAGAAAATAAAAATATTATTTTTATTCCTGAACAAAATTTGAAATTCATGCAAATTGAGTAATTAAGAGTTCACATTTGTGATTGAATTCTTCTGTTATAAAAATCACAAATTAAAAAAAAAAAAAAAATAACTTTAACGTATATCGCCAACGAATTTGTCAAATTTCGTAAATTAACAGAAAATATGATTAATATCTAATTATAATAATAATATTATTAATATTCTTTTGAGAAATATTTGTTTAATTATTATTACAAAAATATTAATGTAATTTAGTTATTATTATTAGTAGCTGATTTATCATAAACTTTTGTCGTGAAACGTGATCATATTTCTCTATAACCGTACAGAAAATAATAAAATGGAAATGCTTCAAGTATCGTACTAAATATTTGTTTAGCAACCCTTGGCTGCAGTCTCTGCGCACCTTATGTAATATGTATACAATTATACATATATGTATATATAATATTCAGGTGAAAACCCTCGTAGAAAAATTCTTTTCCTTTTTTTTTTAATTGGTCTATTTTCCTCCAGTTTACTCCTAGATTTTCACGTCGTTCTGGGGTAGATTGGGGGTGGTCAACGGCTAATGAAGGGCTTAGTCAAGTTTGATCACAAATAGTTGGGAAACTAAAGCAAAAAAGTCATGAAGGACTTTTCTACTTGGTCATTCAAACAGATCATATTCTATATTATATATATAGTTACACGTGTTTAATTTAGTTTAGATCATCATCTTGACAAAAACTGACATTGTTCGATCACGTGCATTTGAACGATAGAATGTTTACAATTTCCGAAGAATTCTGGAACAATCAACATAACACATAACAAAATAATAATATTTCAAATAATACTTTCTAAATTTGTAGTAGTGAAAATGTATATGATCGAGATAATCTACTGTATTTAAAAAGTGAAGCGTGAGTAAAAAGTGAAATTTCAAATTGGTAGAACGGCAGGAAGAGAGATCTCCTAATAAATTTTGTGTTCACTATGACAACATAATGCTTCGAACATGGTTTAATACTAGATGTAATTAATATGTACGATTAACAGAGTGAAATGAACATATGTTCATTTCATAAAAATATTACTGATGATATAATCGCATTAAATGTGTACAGAAACAAAATGTGTGTGTCATTCAATATATGCACTTTGTAACGCGACAGCATTAAATGACTCGATAATATTGAATTTCATTAACAAATTTACCGATATAAGCTATTAATAATGTAATGTATGTCAAGGATGCGTTTACTACAGTATTTCTATACCGAAATAGAAAAAATTATAACAATATGTATACTAGATGTATAGTAGATGTAAATTGATATATAGAGTAAAATTTCACTCCATGTAATTTAGAGAGTACATTCACGTGGAGAATAGCTTGGAATAATAATTGAGCTAAATTTTTCACAAAAGTGTTTTTTCAAAATTGCAATTAATGCTTTCAAAACTTGAATAAAAATTATAATGTTTATGTTATATATAGCATTATTCAGATACATGTATACTACTTAAAACTAAAATTTCTGAAAATAAATAAGGTTTACAATGTATGCACTTTAACATTTGATATTATATATATTTATATATTAGAGGACGAACATTTTAATAATGATAGATATCACAAGAATTAAATCGAAAAACTTTAAAAAATGTTGAAATAAAAGAAAATTGAATGAAAATCGTTTTAACAACTTATTGTTGCATGTATACATACAGAAATGTTAATTAATAAAATCTACACAACCCGTTAACCGAAAATAATGAAAAAACATAAACAAAATTGAAATAGATGCAGTATTATATAAAATGCGCAGAAGATAAATAATGAAGACAATATATATAACGTAAAATAATAATACATAAAATATTTACAGAAAAGGTGAAAATGCAAAACATGATATAAAAATTGGAAAAAAATTAGGCAACGATTAATAACGATTGTTTACTTTATCAAGAAATGAATTAATACTGTAAAAGTTTAATTAATGTAAAGTAGCTGACAAAATTGAAAGAAACTGTCAAGGTCAGGTCAACAAAAGTTGGTAATAAAATTTGATTACAAATTACATATCGTAAAAAAAAATAATAATAATATTATAATGGAGATGCGTTCTTGTTCATTATTCGATTATACGCAATAATAAAAGTAGACAATCGTCAATAGTACCGGTTAAAAGTTGACGACAAATGTACTTCAATAAATAAACCGACTCAACTCAATATACAAGTTTACAAAACAAAGATTTCATGAGTAACAATTTCATTTCAATATATCACTTATAATTATTGAAAAGAATTATTTCCAGTAAAAGGTAACAGTAACAATCTGGAAAGTGGAAGCTGTAAATGAAATGAGAACATTTTAACTCTTGATATTTAGATAAAATGCAGAAAATATTAATTGCAAATAGACTAAAATGCCACTTTAGGCATTTCACTCCGCGATGTTAACAGAGGGATCGCTTTAAATGATGAAAAAGTTGTATAAATTAATATATCGATATATAAGATTAAGATGAACAAATTATAGATATTTATAATAAGTGAAAAACAAAAAATATATCCTATACATATATATATATATAAGAATATAATTATATTTTATTTTTATATTTAATAAATATAATAATTATTGTTTTTTTTTCTGTTCTATAGGTAAGTGTAAACACTGGAATCATCCATTTTAAGAGAACATGCAGTTAACGATAAGTTTTAAAAATACCCTGGTAGAAATGAAAACATTTTTTAGCTAATTCTTAGACAAGTCAGATATTTACCATGTTAAAAGCATAGGAGAAATGGATAGTGTAAGAAAAAAATGGACAAATTTCTACTAGGGTAAGCGTTTCCATTAAATTTACTTACAGTAAATTAAGTACGCAATTTGTTTAACACGTTTAAGTTTAAATATAGTAATTGTATTCATTAACTTATTTATTATGTATACATAAAACAAACGTTTTTTGTTAGATTTCCGAGCGTGAATAAGAAAACAATATAGTTTTTAGGCAACCGAGAATTTTTTGCAACGTGGTTTTATTTTCCTTACTTGCTTGGAAGAAAAACAATAGATTTTATTAACGAAAGAATTTTTTTTTTCGTTTTAGTCGAACGTTACAAGCTTCAACGTCATTTATTAATTACCGTAATTGGCCTATGGTGAATAACATAACTTGTCAATGGTAAATAATAACAAACTAAATTTCTGAAACTTTCCTTTGGTATAATCCATACGAGTTACATTCATGAGTTTTGAAACCCTTAAAACCTAACACGCATCTTATATATATGCATAGTAACCGGAGCAATAATAAGAATAACTCCTTCTAACAGTTGACTCCTAGATGCATCTTAACTTTTCGACAGTGTAGGATATGAAATAATTTCAAGGTGAAATAAAACCTATTTCTCGAGGCTTAATATGGAAATTCGAGAATGCGGTATCATATGCGTGAAGTGACTTAATAGTAGAATAACGGGATCTTCAGGCTATTCGTTGAAATTATGGTCCAGGTGCGCGACATTTAGGATCTTCGGTTTTGAAAGATAGAAATCTGAAAGTTTTATTCTTGGATCCACTTCAGCAGATTATTAAGATTCGACTGAATAAATGGTGGCCCAATAGAAAATACCAATAGTATACACACGTAAACTGTAAAGTCATTCGATGGATTAATCCATATTTCTGCTCAGGCTTAAACTGATGTTTTTGCATGCCGATTAAAGCCAAATCTTTTTGGAGATGTATGTATACCTAGTCGACAAAATATTCACGTTAGATATGACGTCATTAGTAAAAGTTGAAAATGGAACGATTACCAATATCACTTAAATATTTGTATTATTACCATAGTATGTGTCAGTGGTAGAAAAAATATTATTAATATTATTATTCAGTAATGCTGGATTTTCAAAACTGAATGGTATGATTTATACTGTCGAAAGCTTTTGAAAAGTCATAAATTTAGATACGCGGAATAATTGAGCAGTAGAAACAAATTCGATATATCCCCTTCTAAATGTACGATTATTTGCAACCAAGTGATTTTTCAGTAATTCATGTCATTTTTGACATAATAGAATATGCCACTTAGGAACGCAATTAATAACTGCTACATTCTGACAGAATCCAATGTGGATGTAAATTTCAAATTTTTTATATAAATTTTATTTTACTTCAATCGGGACTTTGATGGCTAGGACCCTATATACGCCACAATAAATATTCTACTATATATAGAGAACTCTTATTGTATTTGATAAAATATTCACTGTAGTTTAGAATGTGCCTAAAGTTCGGTTCGTTCAAGTTGAACGAGAATTTTGGACAAAAAATGTTGGTTTTAAAATATCAACTTAATGTCAATCACATATTCGCTATATTCGTCATATGCTAAAAAATTCGACATTCATCGTAATTTCAAACAAAAAAAAAAACATTTGTTTCTTCAATTATTCGTTCAACTTGAACGATCCACACTACAGGAACATATTTTGCAGTAAGACGGAGAATTTATATTCCAGAAAGAGTGATATGAAACATTTATTGTACTATTAAACGTTTACTGGTATTTTATTGTAATCGGATAGTAAAAAGGCAGTAAAATTCGGTTCTTATGATTTTCCCATATAATCTGCACAATAATAATAAGGGTAATCAAGAAATATGGTGAAGAATTTATATATAATTTCCCGTATAGGTGGTATACATTGGTAACTTATATAAATGTTGAGTCGTGATTATTCGAATCTCACTCGCAATCATTTCCACTAATTTGAATTTTAATCCCATTACGGTATAATGTGAAAAGGTCTGCAGAATATATATCTTAAATTTATAGAAATTACAGCCATACTCAGATACTTTACTGCAAATGAGTTAAGGTCTACACATTTTGCGACTAATTTCAACATTTATCCCCATGAAACTCGTAAAGTATAAGCCATCGAGGAAGTACTTAACAGACTTTTGAATGATAATTTGAAATTGTTTGTAAAAATCTTGTTATACAATAGTTTCCAAAAGGAAATATTAATTTATTATAATCTATAAAATTAAAATCATGTAAAAACATTTTAATTAAAACCCTTAATCGTGCGTGATATTTACCACAGTTTTATTAAACTTGGATTCTTAGAAGTTCGTAAAATTGTAAGTCATTAGAACCCCGAACATTTTACACAGTAATCAGTATCATTTGAATATTAAGACATCCACACAAATTTATTATATCTATGAAAAACATTTCAAAATATAATAATATAATAATAAAAGTAAGAAAATACAAATTGGCGACAAATTTGCGGTATTTAATAGCAAGGACTAACGTAAGGTTTCTTTTTTTTTTTAACAGTCTTTTTAAATTAACATTAATATAAGTTTTGGTGTTTTATCAAAATTTGTTACTGTATATTATTTTTTAAATTTGGACATGTATATCATTATAATTTGTATACAAATATTAAACTTTCAAAGATGATCGCAGCATCATGACCGGAACTTAATTTGCTAACGTTAATTTGCTAAATTACTAACGTAATTTGGTGATCGGTGCGAAGTTGGACCCCTACTTAAAGAAAAAAAAAGTAACGGAAGTTCTATACGTATATATTTCTGAAGTTCTTTGTACATTCTGAAAATAATTCTGTCGATTTCACCTAGAGATATTGAATTAATTATGGGGCCAACTTTACAATATTATCAATGTCGTGTTGCTAAAACGGTAAGTCCAGGACCAACATTTCATAGGAAAAATTTGTCGAACTCTTCGGGGAGAGGGGGGGGGGGGGGGGCAATTTTTCAATAATTAAAGAATTAAAAGTTTTAAAAAAAAATAAGGTCTGTCAATTCTTCAAAATTTCTTCACTCAAATCTCATCAAAATATTTCGAAGAAATTTTTGCGTGGACCTACCATGTTTTCCAGTACAATGTCGTAAAGTTTGTGATTTGTAAAGCTTGCCCCCCAACATTTCTAAATTAAATTTGTCTGGGTGATATCGACAAAACTATTTTCAACAAATTTAAACGTTTTCTATATATACACATATATATAAACGGTATTTACCATGATAAAGGAATAGGAGGAATTTAAGTATACATTTTTATATGATTTTCGGATAAAGTTACTTATTTCATATATGATCGTTCATATATACCTATATACGCACTTACTCGTAATGAAGAATTCGGATAAAAAGCGACTATCCGTGGACCAATACGAAAACCCGATACTACATTGGTTGCGGGTTAAATGTACATATATGAGCACGAAAGTCGTAACGTCGGGAGTAGGTATTCGCTATCGCGTTACGTATTTTAAAAGTGCACAGAGCATTGGAATGTCTGACAAAAAAAAGGAGTAACACCTGTCAATATTCACGCCAGCAATGAAGCTGAGGTGATATTGGGTACGTTCTGATAGCTCTTACTATATCGTCGACCGAATATGGCGGAAAATTGGACATATCTTGCATTCCCTTTATTTTGTTTTTTACTGATTGAAACACGCACTGCTCCTGCCTTTCTCCGAGTAAGATATCGTTTCAAGCCATACGTCATGTATATGTATATGGAAATTGGATGAATGACGAAATTTTATTGGAAGCTTTGTGAATATTGTGAATGTATTCGTATCGTATTTTTCAATTAAGAGAAAGCACTTTTACATTTTTACCGACATTTCCGAGCCAACATTCATTCGATTTTTTCCAATAAATGAACAAATGTTGATGCTTATTGATTTGCTTTGCAAATTTCTTCTCTACGATTGTGTATACGCAGTGTGTTGTTTCTTTGGGATTTCGGCAACACATCCAATACATAATATGTAATTGCGTCCAGATTCTGCCTACTACGAAGAATAGAATATAAATTAGAGTGAATTTGAATTTCAAAATTTCTTAGTTTCACAATCTAAAAATTTTAAAGTTTAATCAGATTTTGTTAAATTATATAAAATTAATAAATTATTGTACAGAATTTTCTAAAAAAATGTAGAAGCTATTTCAAGATGTAACTGTTTAAATATCAAGTTAAGAAATAAATATATTTATATTTTCTTATGGATGTATTACATAAAAAAAAATAAGGTATTCATCATTTTTCACACCACTCTGCCGACGTAAAATAATAAATTTTATCTTGCTATAAAGTAAGAATGATGTGAATATATGTAAGCATGAACCTGACGTTATTTTTTAATTCATGAGTTTTTGAACTGTAGAAGCATTCCTTTTTTAAACATAAATAATGACTTCCCCGTATATGACCGACCCGTCTTCGTAATTACAGTGCGTAAACACACACACGTTCAATTATCGATTAACTAATTAATGTAAATAATTAACATTTTCGGTTGTATCAAGAAAAATTCAAAGGTCAAAGTTATACTTTTAAAACTTTATTAGATATATTGGAAATTCATTGAGACGATAGGAAGAATTTATATCTCATAATAAATTGTAAGATAAATTTCTTCCAAGCGAATAAGTTTGTGCTATATATACACGCGGCTAGAGTTCAAATGTATAAAATTGCGTGATTTTATATATATATATATATATATATATATATATACGTACAAGGCTGGTGTATATTTCTCGCGACTTATTGATTGTGCACTATACCTTGGAAAATATATATTTACATAAAATTTACGTGTATTTATTTATCAAGTACGAGATTTATACCTATTTTTAAAAAGTTACGTTTTATATACGAAAGAGTCGGTAAGTTTAGAAATGTCGAGGGCCGCCCATGTTGTCGTTTTTATACGCTCTAGAATTTTCCATGTTCACCCTAAGAGTTTTAAATGAGATTTCAGGAGAGGAACTTGCGCCCTTATTAAGAGTAATTGTTTACTCTTCACTTAGAAAATGTGAAATTTCCTCAAAAGCAACAAAAAAATTGTCCAAATAATTATAGAGAAGGACACTTATTTAAATTAAATTCGAAAAAAAAAGAAAATGAAACTTTGTTTATATTCCATTTGTCTCAAGATAATTAGAATTACAGATTGCGTAAAGAAATAAAAATAATAAAATGAATGCATGCATTAAGTGACACTTGAATTTCGAAAGGTTCGCGATAAAAGTCAAATAAAATTGTTCCCATTTTTAATTGATACTCGTCGGGCTTCACGAACCTGAAAACAGAAAAGGAAAAGTAATTAAACCTAGTGTTTCTGCTTTGTAATTCCGTTTATTTCAGCTCCACCTGAATGACGGAACAATTGTTTACGTTCAAATTTAAAATTGGTCTTGTCTCATTAATTCAAATTTCTGCCTATTATGAAAACAGCCAATGAATTTTTTTTTTTAATCAATCATATATATCAATTTTCTTAACATTCTTCAAAACGTGATAACATAATAATAGCACTTTTTATTTTGAAATATTGTGTCGGTATCGTATAATTTTGATGTTAAACATATCCAATCATGTGATAACTTTTCAAGACAACATTGATGTTAATGTTTATAACTTTATATCACTGGGGTTCACTAAATTTCGTTTACTGGATTCAATTTTGAAGTTCGCGTCGGTTATAACAAGAGTGGGTAATAATCAAATTCCTAGAGTTCGGTTTTATGATAGTAAACTCAAAACTATCTTTTACATTCAAAATTCAACTCTGACATTGTATTATAGAGTTCTATATACATATGTTTATTTTATCCTTTGGATTATTGTGTGTGCATAATTCAGTAATATGTCATGAAGAGCAATGAACAAAATTCACATTATTATAATCATCTATACGTAAATTTTCAAAATGGATATAAAATAAGATTGCTAAATTTTTATCAATGTCATCCATGCATCTATATATATCTGTGATTGGGCATGAATTTATTTATCACCTGAAGCGAGAAGTTTAATTCAGTTCATTGAAAGTTCGACAACATAAGTTTGCCCCACTAAAATGTAAAATGCAACTCTTGTTATTGGCTTAAAGTTTCGATCAATAAAACAACATAAACGGTTTGATTTTAATTTTGCTTGTGTAAACGAAGCCATTACAATACACATACACAACATGTATATGAAAAGTACGTGCTTTTCTAGAGAATCGATCAAACGAATTCTTAAATTAATGATGAGAATACAAAAATTCTTATTAATTAATAACTTAATATTAACCTTTACATATTTCTGTTTTTTATAACATATACATTTTTCAATTTTTCATTCATGTACATAAAATTGTTAAAGTTCGATAATAGTATAGATATATAACAAAAAATATAGACACGAATGGAAAATTAGAGTAACGAAAATCGTTTAAAAAATGAATCAATTACATTTTTTAACTGAATTCAGCAATGTCGCAAAATAGGGTATTGTTATATATTGTCGTTCGAACGACCGATAAATGTTTTTAATTGGTACGAAACTTTGTCCTAATACACTTGCCATGCACGCTACAAGTTAGATGTATTTGATAGAGTGCATATATACATATATTCAATATTCCATTACACTATTCAAATTGGATTGTCTGTAAGAACAATAAAAAAGTACATTGGTAACTATATTGTAAACTTGACTGCGTCCGTTAATCCTCGCTTTTTCATTAATTCGAACTGTGAGAATTATTCTACCAGCACACATGAAACATATATCAGTGTTGAAAGTCAATAACCTCTTCAGTCCATTTAGTGGCCGGAGAAAGATGGAAGAGAGCAAGGGACCTTTTTGACCTCGCTCCCTGTAATTTTCTATTCTATAAGGTTCGGAAAAGCACAAATACCTACATTTTATTTCTAAGAGATAATCGATGAAAATGCGCGAGTTGGACTTTACGTTTAATAAACAATAATAACGATCATAATTACAAATTTGAGGTTTTTACGTACAATTCCATATATATATATATGTATAAGTATATATCGTATAGTTGTGCATTATTTACATATTACTAGAATATAATTTTCATTTTGAATATATAAGTGATTTTCAAAGGAATGTATCCATTCTTGCATTATTCATGTTAATTAATAGTAATAACCTACTAATCAAGTTGTTTTTGCGGTAAGCGGGTCTTCATCAGTGAGGTTATTTTCAAGAAATTCCATATCTGGTGTAATATATAGTTTTCATATTTGGGGTAGTTGCCAAATTGTTCAGGAAGTTATACTGTTGAAATTTGAAAAAAATCATAATTGATGTTTTCTTTATATGTATAGAATTATATATATACATATATACGTAGCATGCTATATTGCTAAAGTAATCGTTACGCATATTACTCCAGAAAAAGCCAATTTATTATTCCGCATTTTTGATAATGGTAAGATTATAATTTAATATTTAATACCCTAACTTATTAATGGGCTACGAACTAATTGTTGCGCATTTTAACAAATGTGGAATATATTTTGTCATTTATAGAATTTATATTAAAATATCAATTTTCTTTAATTAATTTTTTTCATTTTTGCCCATTGTACCCTTGATGACTATTCATTGAATAAAACCAAAAATTAATCGAGTCCAATGTTAAAAATGTGTAAACGAATGTGCGTTCATTTTCATGCGCATTGTCAAGCATATCCATTTAGAGATGACCTTTAATAAAAAATGAAAATTATTTACGATTCAGTATTCTGTAAGTAGTACATTATTCATTCATTTCATTTCCCGTCTCGTAATGCATATTGTGTGATGTGGTACCATATGATACGAGAAAAGAGACTGCATAAAGTTACCATTGATCCGATGAAAAAAAAACAACTAATTTTTGGTCCTACCGTTTGAAATCATTGAAACGGACAAGCTCTCAATTTGAAAAAAGGATGTAAAGTTCCGTATCGTGCCAAAAGTGTCAAATTTGGAGTATTCTCAAATCGCCAATTCCATCAAAGGTTTCGCTGTTTTTTTTTTTCGATTTTGCGAGAATATAACCGAATAATCGTATTACAAATGTTTGCACGTGATAAAGGATGTCTATTTTTTTTCTGTTTTACTTTGTTGCTTTAAACTGTACGAAATGGGAAAACGATGATTCTTATTACAATGTGATACTTTCACTCTTGCAGTAATGAAACTTCACTCCAATAAATAGTTATAAATAGTTCGTATATAAAGTTATCATAATTAAACTAAAATTAAGTTAAAATTACCAAATATTTTTTTCAGTGTAGTGAAATGCATTATTTAAAAACCAAAGTTTCTTATTTGCTATAGATGTTTTCTTCTTGTATATCAATCTTCAAGAATTTTAAGCTGTTTCGGGATCTCAATTACGAAACATTTTAAGCATACTGCAGGATTCTTGCACAAACAAAAATAACCGTGATATCGAAAACCGGTATACAGCTGATTTTACCAATAAGTGTATAGTGAATGTACAGCGAAAACGTGTGTGGTGAATATACTGTATTCGTACATCGCGCAACCGGTTGGCGCAGGCGACGATATCGTGCAACGCAGCATACCTTAATATAGTTAATAAATCATAGTTAATATAGTTATAAACGTTACCTAATATAGTTAATAAAACCTGATGAAGATATACATTTATCGTTAGCAAGAGCTTCCTGATGAATCTTAAAATACATATACGTTAATATATGCTATAACTTTACTTAAAATTACAATGGCTTTCATATCAAATAAGTCGTGATTTTGCAATTCATATTACAGTACTATGATATTTATAATAGTTAATGTAAGATTTTAATAAATAAATTAATATGATAGTTATTAATAACACACTTTTCCTTGATACAATAACCATTATTATGGACGGAAATTGTTTGAAATTCTCATGTTTATTGTATATAGATGAAAAAATTTTCTCTGGAAATAATATATCTTATATAAAAATCTCCATTAAAAAAATGTTATCAATATTGAATTATTTTGAAGAGATGCGAGAATGAGGTTAGGTTTGCTATATTTTTCCGGAGAGAATTCGATGTGTCTCTTGCATTGGGATTTATTTATGCATTTTTTGAGAATTCGTATCCATTTATTGGATCCAGTCTTTACATTTTTCAGGAAAATGGTTTTTTATAGTATTGTAAGGAATTTTTTTTTTATTTTTTATTTTTTTAAGGCAGACTGAGTTTCACGAAACCGAGTTTCAGGCAGGCAGCGAGTAACTGGTTAAGTTGGGCTAGTTTTTTTACCTGGTGATATATTTTCTGTACAATATATCATGTATAATTCTGTACTATAATTATTGCTTGTATTTTTTTTTTTTTTTCAATAGTATATAAAGAAGTATACAAACTCTTTTTAAAATATTTATATTTATATTTAGTTAAATTATTATGTTTATCCAGTCTACGATCCAATCTGCGCTTCTTTTCATTAACAACAGGCATTGATAAAGAACTAGCCTAACCACCAATTAAAAGTGCTATAATTTCACTTTCAAATTAGCCTCTTTCAAAATATTACTATCGATAATAAGATCTGACCCCATATCAGCTTCCATTGCTTATTCATACTGCAAGGTCAATTTTTTTTTCGGCAATCGTATTTGTCTTTCGCATGTCCCGTGTTGCTATATCGCTCGTAGATACGATAATACTACCGTTTCTGAAGTGTTTTGATAAGAAACATATTATTGCCCCATACCCATTTAATGAACTGCAGTAACTTGGACTGCTTCCTTATTGTTACGATCAGCCCTTATCATAAGAAACAATCACAATGATCATATTGCGCCTACATATAGTTTTGGCGAAATCTTTACTGTTATTGTTAGTATATCGGCCGCACTTGCTTCATTAATGTCAAGGAAAACACTTGTTGCATTTCGATCGGCGTGTACAAAAAGTAAAATAAAAAAATTATTTAATGACGATAATGCTTTCCTAATATTTGATTTTATTTCATAATAAAACCGTTTTTATTTCTATATTTATTCTTTGTATTCACGATAGGGTAAATGTAAATTTGTTTTATTATAGACTTGTGTAATTTAAATGTAAAACAAATCTATTTAAAAATCGTCAATATACATTACATTCATTATAATATTATTCCGTCGATAATGTGAATTCCTAACGTGAAAATGGTAAATTAACCAATTTTTAAGAGATCTATAACGAAATATGAACTATAGAGATAATTGTGAAGGGCAATAAATGTACGTAATTCCGTACAATTCCGTATAATCTGTAAGGTGTCTACGTTTGGAAATGGTCGTGCATTGTTTTCGAGCGGATCAATCGGGAGGGGGACAAAGGCGTGAACGTTGCCCCCCGATAGACGAGA
>JAPYZR010002049.1:0-33608 GCA_030522945.1 Trichopria nigra
ACGTAATTGCTATGTAACTATTACGTCACAATCTCTGTTATGTAACTGTGCCAATTTTGAGGCGACATTTTAATGTAACTGTTACATAATTGTGACATAGCTTCTGTGATTGTTTGCTGGGTATGAAACGTAAATATTTTACTCTCGAAAAGAGAAAATTTCAATTTCAAATAAGCGCAACGATTAGTATTGAAAGAAGTGAATAAGGATGTCATTTTGTAAAAACATGTCCTTTTTATTCTTCTTGACCTAGAAAATAGCAGTTGAGATAAAATGGAGATTTTTCATAATGTAAATTCTCTTTTTCAATAGGTTACCTATTTATGCTAAGAATGATTGCAATGTCAGTTTTTCGGACACATCGATCGCCTGAATGATACCGGAAGTATTCGGGATGTGACGGTGTTTGAGTGAATGGTCTATGTAATAATCGAATCCTCCGAGGACGAAAGAGAAAAGTACGGTGTCTTCTGGCGGCAATGTATCATAGCCATGAAGGCTACTTTTTCCCGCAACCTGGCCACTGTCAAGAAGGTGTAACTTTTTGTCATTTTGTAACACGTGCATTTACCGTCTAACTCTCTACTTTGTTATTTTCTTTTATGCTTTCGCTTCGTCACCAACTTTTTATTTCCTTGGATCTCGCTTAAAAATAGAAATGATTCGGTGATATTGTTTCTTATTGAATTTACATTTTTGCGTTCAAAAATAATGACGTTTCAATAAATATGTAATTACAAAGGAGAAAAATACTTTTTTGCGATGCACACCCACCAGAATTAAAAATCTTTTCACTGCACTAGGAATATAAAAACCAACATGCGCTCAAAGAGGACTCGCTAAAGTGTTGTCCTTATAATTACCATACATATACGCACGAGGATAACACACATTGGACGCTCATATTTTACGTCCATTAAAATACTATTTTAAAAGCCGAATAATGAACGTAGCTTGCGCCCTGACAAAAATGAAAAACATTTGTTAGCTAATTCTTAAACAATTCAGATTTTTATACCGTGTTAAAGATGTAGGAGAAACGGAAATTGTAAGAAAAATATGAATAAATTTCTATTAAGGTGAAACATCTACATATGAACGTACAAGTTGCAAAAATCTTAATTTTCACTAACAAAATAATTCACAAAATAAAAATCCTTGTACAAACACAAAAATTAATTATAAATTGTAATTTAATAAATTTTAATTTATAAATTAAAATGATATATTATTATGCGATGGCAGACCAGTTATAATTAAAAACAAAATGTTATATATTTTTAACAAGATTGAAGTGAAAACAATTTCGTAAATTCAATAAAATAATGAAAACGATCATCGATTAGTTATATATATATATATTTTCCCATATAATATATCTCAAATACATACTTTCTAGAACGAAATTATTCGCGAACAAGCGCAGTGAACGAGAAAATCCCGTCCTCGTTTTTCTCGTAATTTGACATACAACGTTATCCATTATTCGATAGCGTAATTACTTTTAATTACGATATATCAGTTTTCTTTTAATTTCCGATATTTTTGTACTTACTTTTTATTCCTTTATTTCGCTTCGTTTCGATTTTCTTCGTACTATTTGTTTTCAATCTCTCTTGTTTTCGCGATTGAAATACAATTATTGACCTTACAGAAAAAGAATATCCGTAACATCGCTCGCCAGCGAAAGCTTCCAATTACTCCATGCAATTCTAGAGTATAGGCGGGTGAGGGAAGAAATGCGACACTTTTCGGTGCTTCGTGTTTGCAAGGAGCTTTCCAAGAGACTGATTACACGGCATTGATATACACGCGTAGGTAAGTGTATTCATCGATTCCCTTGCGGAATTTTAAATTAACTTTTCGCTATATTTCCGTCCGATGAACCGCATTCAGTGTTTAATGCAAATATACATGGTCTATATATATTTTTACATGTAACACAACGATTATTGATCTTTGTGTACAAATATAATAGTTATGGTTTATATATATATAGTGTGAATGGATATTGAATGCGCGAAACGATTTAATCTCCGATGTATGCAAAGTATTTTACCTATATTTTATAATTAAATACTAATTAAAATTAAAACGATAAGTTGGACTCTTTGATGGAGAAAAATTTTAATGACATTCCATACTTTGTACACACAAATTTAACGAATTTCAAACAATTGATATATTACTATACGTGTAATTTTATTGAAAACCAATTATTTAATAAACAATGTATTTCTCAAATTGTATACACACACATATATATATATATATATATACGTACACCGGTCAAAAATTTATATTGAAATTAATATAAAAATATACGAAGCAAATATACAATACAAAGCTAATATTAATTCTTATAATGTGTAACATCATTACAAATGTACATCAAAATTTAAATTGAATGTGCGTATTGAATGAAGTTTAGTTTCATCATATAATTGATTAAAATGTCAGTAAAAACATTATCAATAGTACGGTTCATTCATAAAGAATTATTTATATTTTTTCAAAAATCTCACATAACAGTAGTAACAATCGCAATTGGAAACTTATCATTAACAGAAATCTTTACAAAAATGTCAAGCATCATACGACATACCTCTAATACTTTAACATTCTGAAATATTCAAATTTAACATTGAAATACGTATCTATGATAATTTTTAGTAACAATATATGCATACTTGATTATCATCAGTACCCATCCAATATATCATATTAATTTAAAATAATTACATATATCATTATTAACATTTGAAATTTTTTAAATCTTGCAATGGTTGTGATCATCATCGACATAAATAGTGCTTAATGCAGCCATTTTTATTTTCATTTTTCAATATCATTTAAAATCATTTAAAATAACAATGATTCAATTGGTCCAAAGGCCATTGAAAAATGTAAGGAAGGTTTGGACAACTATTGGACATTTCATGCTAATTTGAATAAATCCTCACCCGCATCTTTCTAAAGTATCACCGGGTCGAAAGCGATCAAATATGGACAACCTTTTAAATAATTCATAATTCATACAATCATATTATAAAATTGAAGTTTGAAAGAACTTGGGGAAGCGTGACGATTTTCCAGCAAAAATCTCATCGTCTTAATCGTTGCAGCCAAGTGACACGTTCTATGGAGATTAATCGATCGCGCTTGTTTTTCTCTCGTCGTTTCGGGGAAGAATACGACAGTGCGATGTGTCAGTGACATCAGATATGCACGGCGTGTCGCCGCGATCATAAATCAATTTGTATTCCCGCCGTAATGCGTTAATAATTCATGCTCAGCCTAACGTGCAGCGAGGGCCGAGCGAGTGAAGAGCAATCGATTCGCCGCAATCGCGAGATTAAGAATTGTGGAAGAATGAGTACAGTGATTAAAAGTATCATCCATTCGCATTCGTCCGAGTAGTGATGCCTGTGGTTTCCACGAGAGCTTTTATATAAAGGAGGCATACGTGTCGTTCATTTAGAGGAGATATTAAAAAAAAAAAGAATTGGAGATAACAAGAGATACGGTGAAATTGTTATTTAATTCGATAGATTAAATTATGAAATTATAGAAAGCAAAATTAGGCTTTGCTTCAATTCAATCGAAGGAATATTCATTTTTATTTAATTTTATCTGGGATATAGAGCGTTATTGATTTTGTCTTTAATTTCACGCAGATTAGGATATGTCTGGTATTGGTTTGATGGGTTTTCAATGCTTAAATGATGCTCGAAGAGTCTTTCGAGAAGTACTCCAGCAAGGTATAGATTAATGAGATTAATTAATTCGATCCATACCGTACATTCGATCGAAGTATTGAATATGGTCATACAAATAACAACAAAATTAGCATACGTTTTTCATCAAATGTTAAAAGTTTCGGACAATAATAACAAAAGAATGCAATAAATGTTTTCAAAAAATGTTATCTTTCTTAGTTTATTGTCGAGAATGATGGACGAGTACTCAAAATACATGATTTAAAATTTGACATGTACGTTTTATTATCATTTTTTTTTGTTCTTTTTAACAACTCGTTTGTTTACTCATTCCTCTATTTTAACTTTTTTCCCTCACTCGTTCTCTCGCACTAGGGTTCGATTCATTGAAAATAAATCGAAAGAAGCAGATTTTCCTGCCAGATTAGGGTATCAGACTGTCAGTGGATTTGAAGAAACTTTGAAATAAGGATGAGTAAGTTTGTAGTTATAGGCTAATCTTTTTATAAGAACTCAATATATTGACTATACATGCACACGGTAAATATCGTGCCAAAGATAGAGTTATAAATGTAATATCGAAGGAATGCAATATTTCGAAAGTACATCCTCTTGATTTTTGCCGAGGGTATATTAGATGTTTTTATTGGTAGTTCGATTTTGTCGGCACGCGATGTGTCGTAAAAATGTTACCGTTTCTGTCCTCAATTTTTATTGGATAGTTCGTTGCTCGGCGAGCCAGCGTGTTCGCGGGACAACTCTGGCGATCGAATCGTGTTTATTTTTTTATTTTATTTTTTTTACGGTGTGCGTATACCCGCAGTAATTAGCTGCACGACCGTAGAGATCCTGCGGCAATAATTCGGTAGCGGCTCGCCTAACGAGAAAAGTACACGAAAGAATGTTTATTTGCGAGCATTTATTTTTCACGTTCTTTAAACAAAACATTAACAACCTACGATAACGGCGACACGATATTAATGAACGATGCAATATTTCCTTCCCGTTATTCAACCATAAAAACGTACCTTAAACTTATAGTGGAAAAAAAAACAATTAATCTATATCTTTCCTTAAACAATAGATTTATGGTAAAGAAGTGATTTAAAGAAATTTACCGTTTAATAAGTAATATGATAATTATGAGGGAGGACATTATAAGGAACAAAACATTTTGAGGTTATTATAAAGTAGTTCTGTTTTTGTATAGATGAGCATGAATTTTTAGACCTCAATAAATAAATATTAGATTTGATCTAACTAATATAATTCTACTACGATTTAAAAAGAGGTGTAGTATTCTAAACTTTCAATTTTCTGTCTAAGAAATATAGAGAAAACAGTATATCTCAAATATTCACATCGTATCAAATTAAGATATGCTTTTTATATAATTAGACACTGCAAATATTTTAAATTTCTCGTATTCAATCTTTTTCACTATTTACCGTACATTCAAATACGAAAAAAACAAAATAATTCCATTTAAAAAAATATTGTCATAATACGATACCACCGAAGTACTTCCCTCTCGTATATCAAAGATATGCAATTTCCGTGATTATTTCTAGTACGACCAAAGAATACGAAGTGTACGTTTTGAAAATTTTATTCTGACGATGGTAGAAAACATCCTTACTCTAATTACTCCGCCCGCATTAATCCGAACGCGGTTTAACGATCGCTTTTTTTTTTAAATTCTGATATAGTCCGGTTGATTTCAACGCGTTTGGAAATGATGAAGAGTGACGAGCTTTGAGAAATATGAGAGCCGAGTTTTTTGACGGCTTTCGCGAATTCGATGAAGGAGAAAACCAAAGCGGGTCAGGAGCGAAGCTCAAGTGTGCCAATCGATGCGAGAGCAAAACGTGGCGCGAATATGCGAAGTGTTTGAAGAATTCCGCCCGGAAAAGTTTGTTTTGAAATTTTCATGCGAGCTGATAGCACCGGCAGACGTGTTTGTTTGCTTTGCCACGTGTTACGGATCCGCGAAAAGTTTATATGAGATGCTGATATTGGAATGGAAAGTGACGTTTCACGATAGATTCGCGATGCCGTGGCATAAAAGTATTCGTCGTCTGCGAGATGTGAAATTATCGGCGAAAGTTTTTATGTGACACGTTCGAAAAATCTCTGAAACCGGAGAAACTTACAGGTGGTAATTCAATATAAAGTGTTACATTTCTTATCGCAATAAGTCACCACTGATTGACCATTAGCATTGCTTATATATCGTTTCGAAAAACTTATTCAAAGTAATGAAGTAGTAGCAATCATAGTGATCCGACAATACTGATAACACAGGATCGTTCTTTCAACGGGTTTTTTAACCCTTGTAAAAAATCTTATAAAGAAAGATTACTCAAAATCCATATTCGACGATTTTTCGGGTCATCAAAATGGTTAACAAAATGTATGTTAACATTAACGATCAATAACAAAAGGTAAACTAAAAAGTGTTTGGTATGACCATTCATAAGGCACGAATCCTGAAGTGGTAGTAGTAACAGACGTAATGGCCAGACAATGACGATATTACTTGTATAAAGAAACATCTGCTTTTTAATATTAAATCTCCAAATGCAAACCGGTTTAACAACGCATGTATCGCAATTGTTTTTTGTAAATGAAAATGTATTCACAAATAAATTTTTAGATAATGAGAATAGCTATACGAAAGCAAAGCGTAACGCATTTTTAAACAATGCAGTAGTAGAATCCAATATAATCAGCCAAAATTATACCCGTGCTCTGTTTTTTAGTTGGTTAATTGTTCAAAGCAGCGAAACAAAGCTCTACGTTTTCGACATACAAGAACGACTAAACCAAATGTCCAGTTGAATCAAGAAATGCTTCTCAAGGAATTGGTGAAGCAAACTGGAGTAGTTGACCACAATGGATTCTACATACTATAGTATAACTCCTAAATCGTTGTTTTCATGAAAACGGAACTTGGTCGAACGAGCAATATGATTAAATTGAAAATGCATTATAAACCGTCAACGTAACAAGATTTTAAATTATAAAGTATCACTTTCTACATTCCTTGGAGTGAGATATCACTCTTCTGTTAGTGGGAGGAATTCCATTCTAATGGAGTGAACTCTCATTTTAATTCCAATGAAAATTCAGTATAAAATTGGAGTGCACGTTCATATTGTGACTGAAATGAATTTTCACTCGAATTGGAATGACTTTCTCACTACAAGTGCGAAATATTCTGTTACTGTCTACTAATGAAGGCTTCTACCGCTGCCATCAATTTTTGTTAAATATGTTTAGTATAAAAATTTATTCTATCCTGATTCAATGATCAATGGCAAGAAATTTAGTAACTAGAGTAACTATATGTGTACTGCAAGCAAGTCAGCTGACAATTCGTGAACAATAAATCTAAGTGTAAAATGAAGTGATCAATCCAGAAGCGAGAACAGGGAATCTCGTCAAGTGTCGGACGCGGTCAGTGTCCGGGCCATTGCCAAAGTCAGCGTGACTATTCCATACGCTCGTACATTCAGATCGGAATCGATGGCTGCGCCAATTTTGGCCCCGTTTCTCCGCCGGTGGGCGAAGCGAATTTTCCAGGCCAGAGAATATCCGATCGACGTCTACGCCCGAAGTAAATACTGGCATACCCCGAGCGCACTAAAATCGCGTAGTCTCCTACGGAGCCCGAATGGTCCGCCGATTTATTGGGTTATCCGAGAGTCGGGATGTCTAGCTGGTGCATATCCTCGGGTCCGACGGGTCGTGACGCCCAATTTCGCTCGGTAAACTTGTTTACCACCAGCGAATCATGGAATACGCCAGACGATAAAAGGTAATCGAGACCTTCAGCTGTGAACTTTTATTTCGTTCTCCTCTGCTTATCTAGCCTTTTAGATATTATAGTAGTATACTGGTACGATAATATTTGATGAAATAACTTTTCAGAATTCATTCTTTCGTCTTTCATTTTTAAGGAAATGTTCTCTTAAAAAAGATAACAAGCTTTATGACTATCGAAATTTGATTAGGCAACAAATTCGATTTTTGTTAGCAGTTTCCATTTTTTAGGAATCATTTTATGATACGCGATGATACGATAAATTCAGAGTGCGTTTATCACTTTTATTCAATTGCTTAAAATCTCATGGCATTACTGAATTAATTTTTTATTATTATCGCAGATTTATTTTCATTTCCAATTCAAAATGTTATCATTTCTGAAAACAAATGAAGTGTTAATCGCGTCTCTGTTCTTATACGTTCATCACGTTTACGAATGTTTTGATTGAATGATTTTCTCCTTTCTTGTCAATAATTTTCTTTGTCAATAATGATTGAATTTAAAAATTTAATGATCAAATTTAATATTTTAGTAGATTTTATGCCGTTTTAAGTATTTATTAAAATATTTTTAGTATCGGAAAAAAAATACTCGTTTATGCAAACGTTTACTCAACATGTGCTTGCGTATGTTACGTAAGTGCTCGTGCGAAGGATCAGAAAAAGTCTACAAATCGGTTTTGCGAACAACTCGAAATTTATGGCCGTTTCGACGAGGAGTAACCCGTTAACTTACAGAGCGAAAACGGTCGAACACGCATTCTAGCTGGCTTTTTCGGTTAAAAACATCGATCTGAAAGGCGTGCTCGAACTTTGGCATCGAAATACGAAACGGAGTGAAAATCGTTGAATTTCCACTTATAAATATGTAATTTTGCTGTTATTTATGTGAAAACTGAAATTACGAGTTTTGATTTTACTTTTTTTTAGAGTATGGTTTTTTTCTAAAACACTTAAAATTAATAACTTTCAAGTTTTGGAGCTATTACTCCATTTAGATTTGATAATTCATCAACAAATTTTAATTTTCTTTTAATTATTTTATTTTTAAAATATCATGATTGAAATTTTACTGAAAATGCAAGGTGCTACAAAAAATAATAGTGGTAACCATCGTAAGCAGATACTAACGTAGATTTGCGTTGATTGTAATTCCCGACCTCATTTTGTCTAGTCAGGCTCCGAGCGGCCTTAATAAATATATGTCTAATACAGCATAATGTATTACTGTACAAATTCCTTGGAGTACAAATTTAGCAACTGTCATGTTAAAACTGCTCGTTTCGCTCTTGGTGTTAACAATTTTCAAGGTCAGACTTTTTTTTCGATTCACTCCTGAGGTAGAATTTAAATGCTATATTGTTTTATTTATTGATAAAAATTATATTTCGAGCAGTTAAGACTTACAATATTATATCACTTGTTGCAAAATTGTTATAAATAAACAAATATAAAAAAAAATAATTGTCCAGATATTTAAGGTTCGATATTCGTAAAAATGTTCACTAAGCACGAATCCGCAATTAGATATTCAAAATTAAAGATGGTGGATCCAATGTGGCATTTGTTAAAAGTTCTAAATTTCATGGAGTGAAAATTGAGCTACTCTTCAAAAGAGTGAATTTTCATTCTATAACAGTGACATTTCACACTTTCTGGAATTATATTTCACTCTACATTGAAGTAAGTCGAAGAATCTACACTCCAAACAGATTGAAATGCCTTTACAAGAGTGACTGTATTATCAGTCTTTGTGGAGTGAAATTTCACTCCAAGAAATTTAGAGAGTACTTAATCGAAATAAAATGAAGTACCCGGTGGTTTTCGGAGTCGCTGATTACGAATCAGACCTTACATTTTCGAAATTCAAAATTTTCATAAAAAACGGCTAATGTGAAATCGTAAAATGTGTGTCGAAAAGAGTTATGTTTTTACTTCACCATTATAGCACATTCAAAAAAAAAAAAAAAAAAAAAAACGAGATAACTTTATTATATTTACTTATATTAAATATTTAGTTGGTGCGTGAAAAAGTATTTGAATATGAATGATACTTCCAACAATCAAACTGTACTACATTTAGAAAAAGGTGTATTGTTAATTTAAAAGTAAATAAATAAATTATAAAGTGTACATTTTAAAGTCCAAATTTAAAACGTTAAACTCATTCATGACTAAACATTTAAAAAAAAGTCAATATAATAACAGGGTCTTATTTTGATAGAAATAGAAACTACACGTATTAAAAAATAATGTCTGATCCATTATTTTCCGTTCATAGTAAGCTTATATAGTTCGCAAGAAAGAAATATGAAAGAAATGCTATATGTAGCATTTCCATGTGAGCATTTTATTCGTGCAATTGCATTTACAATTTTTATAGATTCCGTTGCGCACTATTCATCATTTGAACTCTAAGTGTAGGTTATTCCTCACACCCTAATAATTACCAGTACTAGTATGTGTGCAATACTGAAAGGCTCACATTAATAAACTACGTTCGAAACATTGATATTGCTAATTGGTTCGCACCTTATCAGCGTACTATATCTGTACAGTATATTCTCTTCTCCAGCCTAAACTATAAGATTTGTACAGTTTTTCTGTTTTAATCGAATTTATATGTATATGGATTTATATTTATATTTAACGTGAATTATCGAAATTCAATTTCGAGACAGTCCTTCCATTACCGCCGGAATAACCAACATTTTTTCTTAACTTCAATATGAGAATTGAAACTCTAAGGGAATAGATAATTAAAATGCAGTTCGTCTTATAGGGCATTTTGGATCTGCTCTTTCAGATCATAATAACATTCTGGAATACAGAAAATTCAATATGGCGTTTGAAATAAAGAAAATACCGAAAAACTCGCATTTAATTTTTTAATTGCTATATTTTCATAATGAAATAATTTCTTTTAATATTTAACAGTCAGGGCATGCTATTGATGGGCATAATGGTTGTACTTTTATAACACTTTGAAAATGAAAAATTCAAGATGGCGGACTTAAAATGACGAAAAAGTTTTATATAAAATATATGTGAATATTTTTGTATTGTAAATCTAACATAAAAATGACAGGATTAAAAATATCTGTCCACAAATGTGATAGACATACATATATATATGTATGAGGATTTTAATATGAATAAAGTGGTGGCAAATACATTTATAGATTTCTTTTAGCTATAAAGACAAAAATTAGTCGATGTTCGATATAGAAATATACATAATTGATGATCATATGCGAAGACTGCAATGAACCATTCAGCCGATAGAGTCTATGAGCGTGACGTAAGCAAAATGATATGTTCTATACTTATAATAGAAAATTCAATCAAATTTAATCGATGAGATAGGTTTGTGGTCCGATTGTCATACACGATTAGTGTTTATTCGGTATCTAGAATCGCCTCACTGGGTTAACTCGCCTCTCATGCAGAAAGTGCCTCATAAACCAGGCAGTTAAATGGATTGTTATACCTCTTCGTCGTTTTAGCTCAGCCATCAGCAGTGGATGAAGTTGAAGAACAAAGCAAATTTAAATTCCCCCAGACGGCCATTTTCGTCGTACCCGACGAAAATTTAGAATGTCATGGAGTCGGTAATGCAATTGCGTTACCTTTTGGCAGGCAGGGCCAAACTTCTTTTGGAAAGGACTCGAGGATCGTTCGCGCGGCCGACGAGTGAGCTCCCTTCTGGAATGTGTACTCAGCGTCCTGCCTGTAAATTTTCCGCTGACGCGACGGCAATAATATTGCCGTATCCGGAACTACTTCGAGCTCAGCACTATGCAGCCCGACTGCAGCGATAATGGCCTGCCAACGCATCGCTGGCCAAGAGCGCCTTGTGAAAGATCATGCACCCGCGCCTCACCGGCGTCCACGAGTTAACTTTGTTGCGAACCCGATGAATTTACATTTTTCCGTGCTGGTTGCAAGGAAATTGACGGAATGCATTTCGCTATACTTTACTCGCTCGTTAACGAGTCCGAACGCGTGCGTAAGCATTTCTGCGGTGCGTTCGAGCACGCACGATTCGTTACGGTTACGTCTACTGGTGATAAAACAGTAATTGCAATAAAAGAAAAGTGTCGGAATAGCAATTACTCTTTTCGATATAAAATTCGTAAATTTTCTCACCATTATAGATGGAAGGGAAAATATTTTGCTCGGTAAAGCGGAAATTATAGAACTTTTACCGATAATAATTGACATACATCCAAAACTTTCCTTGGATGAAAACTGAACGTATATTAGGCATCCAGATATATGCATGAATAATGTATGTTCAAGCACACACGTACATTGGTCGATCAATGTACGTCTTGTGTTTGTCCATTAGATAACCTATTTACATTTATGTCTATTGTATTTCCACTGCACGTTCACCTTACGTCAATTTCATACGTATACACAATAGTACGTTCGACGGACATTCTCGCAAGTGAAAACTGGATGTACATCGAACGTTTATGTACTATTTGGAATAAGGGAAAACGCGTCGTGATGAATTCTTACAAGCGTAATCTATAATATATTTCCCGACATTTTTTTTTTTGTATCTTAAACATAATCTTTTCTAGGACTACTCACCGGTAACTTTGACATGGTAGACATGCTGCACTCGCCAAGTATCCTGCATCTTACGATCCGGTGCTACGCAGTGATAGTCGCCAGCATCTTGGTAAACGACTTTGCTCAGAGCCAGTGGTCCTGGGCCACCTAACGGATCCATTTCTGGACCGTGTCCCCAGCAGCCACCGTCGCACTCGAGTGTTACGGCTCCACCGATTTGAACCTCCATCTTTTTCGAGTCCGTGGCTTCGCCATTAAGTGCCCCGGCTTCGGTCTCCATGTCCGGATCGTCTGAATGGCATTAAATCGAATTTCTTAGAAGTCAGTTGGCGAGAGAACTTGAGGTAATCCTAAGATCTTCGTGAATGGTATTTATTTTTGCTAACATTGTAAAGCATGCTTTTTTTAGTGAGGACATTGAAAGTATTTTAGAATAATAAAAACTGTAATTTATCCTGTTTATTTCTTGACCGCTTATGAAGATATTTAATGTAAAACATATAGTAACAGAGTCGGCAGACAATCCAAAATCTTATTATGGTAATTTAATCTCCTTTCGCCTGATTATTACATAGGACCTGACCTGATTCAACCAAGCTCTAAATAGATCAGAGTTGATCCGCATTATACACAGAAAGGACCCTAGACCGACTCTGGTAGGCAAATGATACTTAAATGCCTCGCAAATACATGATGACCGTAGTATATGCTTGATATTGCTATTAAACGTGATAAGTGATATATTCAACATGAAATATAAAAAAAAGTTTCATTTCTATTTCATTGGGTAATTTATCGTTCAAATACCTCGCACTTTGTGGACCCAGTGTTAGTGGCAGAGCAAACGCTTGAATACGTACACAGATTCGAAAGAGATGCAAAGAATAAATATGATATTTCTCATCCGTCTTATGTAATTTTTTAATAAAACATCAAGTCAGGAGCGAAATGATTTAATTTCACTCTTTATCTCTATAGACCCAGAGCGTTGGACACATATATTTTCAGGATGGATTTTTTTTCAAGACGTAAATGGTTTGATGGCTCGAAGAATTTACCACACTTCCTATCCACGGCAGAGAAGGTCTATCGAAATATCCTGAGTACGTGTTTCAGTTCCAGATTGAACGTAGTCGGAGTTACTGCAACCCTACTGAAATGCCGTAGAAACGGTAGACCTATATAACCCTATATCCGACTTGGCCATGGGCGAGACGCGCGCGTCCACATGTTCACTCGGCCGTGGTTTAATGTGTACACAAGCGCACACGTAGTCCCAGCCCATTCCGCGTGTGCATATATAAGGACCACCAGAGTCGAAATACGTATCACGTACTGACGAGATCGTGAGTCTCGCGAAGATTTGGCACGTAGGCGAATACACGTAAATCGGTCTTCGCGGCTTCACGCTGGCTGCTCTTTACGAGCGCCTCTATATACGTCGATCGACTCCACGCAGGGCGATTCTACAACGCTTCTCTGCGTTATTGACGTTTCCATCCGAAACTAGTACTATTATTACTCGACAGACGCCAAGTTTCACTTAATTTACTATGGACTTGTAGGTTGTTTCCATTGAATTCGTGTCTTTGAAATTCGATAGATCGCAGCACACTGCCAATGGAAATGATGTAAGTTTCGATATTGAGAATCTCAATGGACGATCGTTAATGTGATGTATATTTTTATAGGATTCGAAACAAGACTGATTTTTTATAGGGGAAATTATTCGGACTGTGCTACATGCAGTATGTGTGGACTACGCCATTATTGATAATGTACAATAGATAACGACAACTGTCTTAAACCACTCTCGGTTCCTACTCTAATGTCTGTTGTAAACGTCTGCTCCTACTCTAATGAGTTATAATACAGACTGATTGGATTACCAATAACGATGAACTTGGGCCAAAACAGATCTAATATTCTAAAAGATCGAGCAATTGCGGTTTTGTGACATAACGGATCTATAGACTCCAGAATATATTGAAATAAGTAAGAGGAGACTACGTTTAGATGCTGGACTTTATCGAGACATCCATAAAGATTGAAAAGTTCGAAACATTTCCAGATGTTAATCAGAACAAAGAAAGTACTACGTTGCAAACTTGTCTTGTTCTCAAATATACGCGAGGCCATCCATCGGAATTGTCTATTGTGTAAGTATAATGGACTTACAATGAATGTAAACATAAATAAATTACTAATGAACAAAAACGAAAGCCCCAAAAAAGGGTTTGATATCTGATAGTATTATTACATGTATTAAAGAGTTAGAGGAATAGTTGTCATTTGAATTCACGATAAATACAGTCATACTAACCTACATTAAATATGATAATTTTCCAGCAGCTATTTTAAGTAAGTTTCGGTACTAAACCATCGAACTGAAGGGTATTAGATACTTGTACCATGTCATTTTGTTGGTTGAAGAGAAATCGACCGAAGCGATCATCGGAGTAATATGTCTCCAGGCGCAATGCGTTTAACTGCATCACTGGGATGTCATCCGAAAATAACTTATAGTTGAGTAGTAGATCCTAACAAGCCCTGGAGCCTTGTAATCGATAATTCCCACGCAGGGAGCCAGGCAGTTAATAGGTGTTCTCTGGCATCTAAATTGCGTAGATTAGTTTCGCGCAAGCCTCGCCTTGAATCAAACACAGGCACAGGTACAGTGTAACCTACGCTATAACTGCGGAACAGAATTAAGCGGGGATTTTTCGAGGGATAAAGCGGAAACTCTCGACCCGATGAAAAATTATCGCCGCACTGTACGGCGTAATTGCGAAAAATAAAAATTATGACGCTGTGATAGATAGAGACTGATGACTGCAATTGGAGTTGTTCATATTTAGCGAGGGATCGTATAATTTAGAGCGACAACATAAAAAGTGGAAATACGAGCGGAAGTGCCAGAGAAACAAATATCTGAGATTGACTGTCATGTCGACATTCTGACCTCGTTTATTTGAAGACCGATTGGGGGCTAACGTATGAGCGCGAACAAGTGGAAACGTGTACACAGTGGAATAATTGGAAGTAGTCCGACGAAAGAACACTTATTTACAATAATGTCTACATATGGAAATGTCTCTCTTGCTAACAAACGAGGAAATTTCTAGATATGGTATTTAGTTGAACCGTGTATATAATAATATTCAGGATAAGATTAATCGGCCATTATTATCAGTTCCATTACTTTTATTTTTTCTTCTATTATTTTGTGTAATTATTGTCGTTAATTTTTAAATTGTTATCTCTTTTGAGAAAGCACTGTTTACTATGCTTTCTCAAATGTTGACTATTTATCAATTTTAATGTTTATCAATTTTAATAATATTTATATTTTTTCTGAAAATTATTCATTCTTATTGTGTACAATATTTGTTGCCAAATGGATAAAATTTTCTAAGTCTCATTGCTTTCCTCGATTTCCCATTTTTTGTTCAACTATATACGATGTAATTTTTTCTGCACACACCCGGCACATTTGGACTCAATTATGGCCTGTCGTATCTAAATTGAATGTTTCGTCATGAAATTTCATGAATAACTTACCCAGAATTGTTGAGGGGTGGAATCGAAGTGTAAAAACGAGAGTAAGGAATAAAGAGAGGGAGCACTCTGGCAATTCGTGCGATACACATTTACCCCAGTTAATGTCAGAGAGGATACTGTTTCTGCCGACGAACAATCGACACCCTAAGATCGGAACTCGAGGGTGGTTTGCGGAGGAAATTTGCAAATTTTCACTACGGGGTGCCAGCAATTTCCGGAAGACTCGGCTGGTTTCCGCCTCTGACAAATGATTGCGGTTTCGACTTCGTTGAACTGCCAGAATATCCCCAAATCGAAGGCCGAGAACCGTTATGACAAATTACTGATCGACGTGAACGTGAAATTGAAATTCGTGGACGTGCAAATTTAAATTATTCCACTTCAATCACTCTTGTTTATGATTTTCTCAAAAACAAACTTATGTTAGTAAATAATGATTAATTTGCAATGAAGTAAAACCTTATTTCAAAACGCTAATCAATTGTCGTCGTTTAGTAATACGACACGATCAATCGCATACATGTAAGCATAAAGTAAATGGGTGAAAGGCTAAATTATAAAAGTACAAGGGGAAAGAGATAATAGTAAAGGAATAGTACTGAAGGAGAGAGGCTGAACAGAGGAGGTAGGTGTTTGGGTTTCGTTCAGTAGTAGTCGATAAGATGGAATTACTCACAGCGAACGTTGAGAAAGTAGATGGCGCTGGAGAAAATACCCAGCATGTGTCGCGTATTGCATTTGTACCAGCCACTCTCGACGCGGGTGATCTTTGTGAAGTTCAACCATCCGTCATCGCTCTGCTCCACTGGGGGCGGTCCATCGTCTGAAACAAAACAACGAGTCGATGCAAGCTTGGTAAAACGCGAATTCAAACTTCAAACATGCGCGCGCGGCAGGTCACGCCGCTGAACAATGGTGCATCGAGAAAAACTGCTTTGTTCTCCCGAGGGATACGTATATTTTACGGACAAACAATGTGAGATTTCGCACATTTGAAAATCGTTCTCTTAAGTTCCTGAAACCTGGAAAAATCCAAAGGGTCAAGTTTTACTGTTGTATACCGATTTATCATAAAATTTGTAGACGATACGAGTTTCTGTTTATAAAATGATAAAATGAAATGACAAATTCTAAAAGTAATCATCTAAATGTAAATTAATAAAAACAAAAAATAAAATGAAGTTTTCAGGATACTATAAATAAAAAGGATTTATACAGTTCGTCTGAAATTCAATCAAAATCGTATTTGCAATCAATAATGATATTCAGCTACACTCATTCGTAAAGACAAGTAATTATTTTTTAGGTACCATTTTACCATTTTAAGAGGAACATTTGATGCATCTACTCGTGAATGAGTCCAATTTTAATGTGGAATGATCATCTCGATAACTTTACAGTTTATAAAATTTGAATAATAGAATGACCGCCATGAAATATACTACTTTATTTAAATCACGCGTAATTAATGGAGATTTGGTTAGCTTAAAATAATAGTAGGTTCAATAAGCAGTTAAAATAATATATTTCACCGCAGAGATTTGAATTAATGACCATTAAAAAAGTAAATGAAAGAAGATAGTATCTTTTATGACAGTATCAAAACGTAATAAATAGTAGCTTGAAGTAAAGCCCGCTTCTGGTTCCTTGAAAATAGAATTGAGCTAACAACTGTGGATTAAGTAGACTTGGAAGCATTTAATTTTATTAAGGATAAATTCCGTCCTAGTGGGCGCTGTAAAAAGGGAATTACGCGACGGTTCATTTCTACGTAATTGCCACGAATTGAAACATTGTAAAAACGAATGAATTGGATTTTATTTCCGAGAACACTTTCCACGATATGCCGGATCATATGCTGACATTTAATATTTCGTAAGTAGACCCATTGTTATTAACTCCCTTTGCAGAGCGTAAAGTTATATTTACAATAAACTGTTAGTTTCTGAACAGTCAATATTGTCTGTGAAAATATTTACGAAAAACAAAAATTCCTCTGTAAATAGTCCATTTTATTATATGAAATCGCTTATATAGAAGTGTACAGGTCGATAAATTCTTCAGATACAATAAGTGAAGGAATCGTTGAAATTGACATATGATTTCACTCAATATAAGATGTGGGAAGTTATCAAATACGAAATAAGTCTCGCATCACAATATATTTCTAGTTCGTGTTTCACGAAATATTTCATAATAAATGGCGTGTACATTTTGCTCCTGTGAATGGTTTTAATGGCTTTTATATTGTTCGCAAAAATTCAATTGCGATTTCATTCTGCGGAATTATATATTAGGACCGAATGTGCATAGCTTTAAAACATTTAATTTTATACGAAAAGAGGATGTTATTACATCAATTTTCTATTTTTATTATATATATAATGCGTGATATTGAATTGTTTACGTACGAAAAATAATACTGTATATAAAATAACCTTTTACATACAGTGAAGATTATACGAGATTATATTATATGTCTTGGAATAGTATATTAATGATTTTATGAGATAACATATATATAACGCCATGACAAAAACTCATTAGGACTTATTTACCTTTAACGTAGTTAAAGGACAAAGTTCCATACTACTATATATATATTAATTAAAAAAGAACCGATATCATATCTCTCTCTCTCTCTCTCTATATATATATATATATATATATATATATATATATATATATATGTATATATAAAGGTTTGAGAAAAATCATATTCTCTTTACTCGGGTACAATAATATTTATATATATATATATATAACGTATACACATATATGCGACATTTCCATTGTCTCGCAGCGACTTCAAGGTGTAACGTTGTCAAGATTTTCTCGTTTACCTTAAGAATATACGTATACGGGGATCATTACAAATATGTGATGGGAGGTGTCGTCATATTCACTATGAAATAGAGGAGGCTATCGAGCCAAGCTTCGGGCAAACAATGTGGAACACAGAATGCAGGCGCGTTGTTGTAGAACTGAAAATCTTGGAAATTTTCAGTCATAGGGAGAACGAAACGATGCTTGGAAAATTGTAGTGCAACTGGAGAAACAAAGCGGAAGGGAGATTGCCACAACGTACGAAAATACAATGAGAAATGAAATTCTACAGTAAAAGAGAGAGAGAGAGAGAGAGAGTCTTTATTAAATTTCCTTATAGGTTTCAAAAATATTCAACGGCTAATAACTAATGAGTACACTGAAAAAAAAATTTGTTATTTTCAAGTAAATATGTATTAATCGACGTATATGCACTATTAAAAAATGTGACTATACTATCGCTTCCTGTAAAGTAGATCTACAAAAAACATCGTAGTTTTCACAAAAGTAGTACAAGTTTACCTGAGTGAAGTTTGAACAACATCAGACAAAAAGACAACGATGGAAGTTATAAGTATGGTCGTGAGGATATGCAAAAACTATATACACGTAAACTTGTACATTAATAATTGTTAATACGGTTTCAAATGTAATGTTCAACTATACATTTCTCGTAATGTTTCTAGAATAAACGTCATAAAATGCATCTAAATGATTCAATCAAATAATGGCTGCATGTATTCACTTTAAAAAAGAATAAAATTTATTCAAGAAACCTTTTCACGTTATACCTTTATTTCTAAATTTTATTAGACATATTGAAAAATAGTACGTTAGTACATTGAAAACTTGTAAAACCTGGAACAACGTTATGAAAAATAAATTTCAAGTGTAATTGTTTTTAGTTTTTTTTTTGTATTATGGTTTGTTTGTACAGGTTGTTATCATTTATATATGTATATATATATATATATAGGCAATACATATATATATATATATATATATATGTATTGCCTATGTACATTCAAGACTTTACCCGTATTTCCGTACCTCGCATTCTCGGTCTGCAATGATTGACTCGAGCACAATTGCTTCCCTTTGATCAAAGAGCACAACAAATGAAAAATAATCTTTCATTTCGCACCTGATAAATTGTAGCTTACGCGAAAACGTGCAACAAACAATATTAAAGTCTTTGAATTTCGAATATGCCTACATCACTTGAAACCGCAAGGATTTGATGAAATTCGATAAAATGGAAACTACATGTTTTGACTTAGTCGCGCGGAAATAATTGAATATTTATACTTTAAAAAATATCGCCAATGAGACAATACATTTTTCAATACATTATTTATTTATTTATTTATTTATTTATTCAAAATATAATTCTTAACTGCGACACGTTTTTTTTTAATTTCGTATTTATATTTAGTTATTTATGTCAATATAGCGCATGATTTGATTCGTTCATTAATTTGAACGCTTGGAAAACTTATGTTTTAAAAGAAACTTCGTTACTGGCGGTTTGCAGTTTACATAATCGCCCAAAGCTTCATATTATCCGAATTGGCTACATATTAATCCATTGAGAAAATTAGGATTGTTTAAATGCTACTATTTTCTGCAAAATTCAGTTTTGAGTAAATATATCCTGAATGAGTTAAATTTTAACAAGATCATAATTACACTGAGTACCGTTTGCATTTCTTCTGATTACATGAAATTATATGGTAAGAAGGATACATCTTTTCGTTCTGTAAAATTTCAAATTTAATATTTCGTCTGCTGCTAAGTGCGGGAAGAAGTAATTATGATTATTAAATTTTTGTAAGAATTCTTAAACAATGCGTAGCGGTAATTCATTTTGTATCCCATTAAGGAATACAAATATTTTATAAATTAATAAATTTGAATAAAAGTCTGTTAGAAAAAATTATTTGCTCTATTATCTCCTCATATTAACGTTATCCTATCAATCCTGAATAAATATTAATCTTGTAATAGTTGTATTTTTAGTTTATGAAAAATCACACAAGATGAAACACATATACAAAATAACAAACATGATATATACATGCAATAGAGTAATTCATAAAAACACATTATTTGATACGTTTTGTCGCTTTCTATTATATCCGCGACTTATTAATTAACCTTATTAGCATTTAGTTTAAGAGAACTTCAGTTTTAATAAACTAAGTGTTTGTTTTCAATTTCATAAAAGCACAACAAACAACTATACGCAATATTATTTAATTATAAATTATTTATAAAGTCTTTATTGACGAGAAACTGGGTCAGCAGGGTTTTGTTTATATTGCCCGCTAAAAAGTATCAATTCATTTTATCGATAAAATGGTAAGAATATGTGGCCATTATTGTAGTGCATTTTACAAACTAATTGAACCCTTGTTTAAAGCATTTCATTTAAAAATAACGATGGTATGTTTACGGCTGCTGGTGAAAACAGTGAGGCGGTAACAAAAGCCCGCAGATGCAATGTCCTACTTCTTGTTTCAACATAATTTCAAATAAAAACAATGACACGCAGTCATAGTTAAAGTGTCATTTCTTAAGTTAACTGGTACGAATGTACAAATGTTGAATTATAGCAATGCATTATATAATACATTTCAAGGTTGCTCTCTAAATTTCACTCCATAATTTTAGAGACTGCATTTTCTGTATGAATTCCAGAAAGTAATTAATGATTTCCTGTATCTATTATTTATTCAAGTTTGATGACTCGATAAAAAAATGTCACAGAAAATTCGAAAAAAAATAAGTTTATCGTCAAGTATATCTGGTATGGAAAAGAACGAAATCACATTTTTATTTTCGTGTAAGCTGAATGTTCTTGTAGTCGCAAAAACGTTCCAAATTGACGTGTTGACATATCGACTTTTTCCACGGTATTTCTTTGTATCAAACACCTGAAGCAGATTTCTACGAATCAAAGTAAACTTCGACAAATCATTTTGCGCATTTTGCACATTTGGCGAATGTCACAATAACATTTTATAACTTTTCAAACAGGGTGTTTTGACATTCATCACACCGTAGGCACTTGAAAGAAATATTTCTACTGAAGAATTTTCTGTAACGTATGATTTAATCATTCTGATATTATTATTTCGGAGGCCAATTCAACATGAAACTGTAAAAGATGATTGTAAATGTAAGGGATTATATTTTTCTTTAATTGAAAATTATACACACACATTCATATTAAACAATAATATAATGTTCATTATCGAAGTACGAGCACAATGTATACTGTGCTGAATAATAAGCCAGCTTTCACGTATAATTATTCGTTTTGCGGGTCATCAAAGTACGATTCTAGCTCATCAATTACAATAATAGCAATAAATATATTTAAACGCATAACATGGAACAAAACTAACTTTTCATTTGCTCATCACATATTTGCATGAGCTTTCGGATTTATGCGGAACATGCGATAAGAGAATACTGTTTTATCGCTCGGATTCGGGGAGGCACTTTAGGAATATTCATATTTTTTTCTAGATATCATACGAAAGTGACACGATATATCCGCGATATATCCTTCCACATATATACGAAATGAACATATATATTATTTTAGCGAGAGAAGAGCCCATAAACCATCTCCCGTGTTAAGCGACAACTAAAAAATGAGAAGCGTCACCCAGTTATGGCATGTAGCTTAATTTCATTTGCTCGACTAGGTAATTACCAGAGTCCCCGTGTTGCCACATTTTCATGTCCAAGGATGAAACAAGAGATATCCGATTTTTCTTTTCCTCGATGTTAGTAAGCATCATAGTTTTCTTCAACTCTGTCATTATATACTATCAGCAAAGTGCAACGACATCCAACGTAATAGTAAATTACCTTTACTTTTTTTCGCGTTATCGGCGAATTGACAGTTTTGATGGATGCGGCGACGCTTTTAGCACTTCCTTTAATGTAATAATGAACGTTACGTAATTACAATAAGGGATTCCATCTACGTTATCCTATCGGAAAGCCAATCGTTCGATCCTTGCAGCAAGCAGTAATCTCCTTATCGTGTCTAATTACTCGCCTTATATAATGGAAGCGCCGCCCGCCGAGACAGAGGCGCGGTTTGCTTATACTTGATACCGCGATTACTCAAGATTTTCATGCAATATCAAGCATCTTTCGTGAATGCCGTGGAAAATTGGTGCATGGAGCTTGATGGATAAAAATAAAATTTTCACGTCCCAGATGCCCAGAATAATAAATTAATCGATATTATAGGGATGATATTAATGGAATAACTGATAATTGTAGTTAGTATCATAAGGCCAATAGGAGACACTTATTTTCAAAATCGATCGTTTTTATTAAATGATGATTAGTGGATTAATATCAAGAATTCATAAGTCGTTCTTTCGTCAAGTAAATATAATTCCATATCATCGTGCAAAATCGTCCAATAAGAAATTACATTCCCAAGTCTTAAATGTCTTCTGCTTTCATTTGAAATTACTTCTGATATGCTTCGATATATATATATATATATATGTACTCGATTTAAAAATGCGTCAGGGGCAAGTTATTGAATTGAAACAAAAACTGAAAAAAGATAAATTTTTTAAAGATCGAATTACATTCTTACCTTCATTACAGACTCTTATATCTTGAATACGTGGAGGAACTTTTAATCATCAAATAATAATCTTGGGTTTATGAAAGAAAATCTATTAATTAATTAACTTTGAAAGTTCAAAAACTCTGATATTTTGAATAGTGTTAATTGATGCTTTACTTGATGTACGAACTTACTTTTGCTGCTGAGGGATATAGATACGATAGTTGTACATTTGAACATGCTTCATAAACTTTTATAGCATATTGTTCATGTAAACAAACAATAATTAGCAGGGCTCGTAAAACTAACAAATGAATTATATTGCATTATTAATATTCAATATTAAACGAGTGCGAATAAATAATGATTGATTATACTTGTAGTGAGCACAAACCTCGACACGTTTAATCTAGAGAACGAGACAGTGGAGTGCAATTAAACGATCGGATGAATTTATCCGTAAATGTAACTTGGTTATAATTATATGGAGTCCCTCGTCCGAATCGATCAAAAATCCACCCGAAATACTACAGGAGACTAATTTACTGATTTTGTTGTCTCTTTAATTATAATGATAGGATATGATTCACCGGAAATCATAGGTAGAAACTAATTTTACATTATGATCTTTGTCAAAACGATCACTGCTAAAAAAATTCATCGTCGACCGTCATAATCGCAAATCGCGCGAACATCAATATTTAAGAATACGAAGGGAATTTTGCCTACTTATCTTACTGAAGGACGTAACAAATTTCCAAAGATTCGATAGAATTTCATAGGCATCGAATGGTTTCATTTGAGAGTCCATCGAGTCGAAAACATTAAAGCTCCCCTCGATGGAATTTACAGGGTGATGCGTCTTCGATAGACGTTTCTCGGCCCAGTGGAGCTTTTTGCACAAAAGTAGAGCCCGAGAGAGAAAAGAAGACGTGAACGAAACTCAGACGAATGAACGTGGAGGTGTGGTAAAAGAAGGAGGTACGAACGGTATGAAAGCTTTAAGGGTTACAAAAAATCAGTAGACATGAAAGAGATAAAGTGAGATATGGGATAAAAAGTGGGCAAAGAGGAAGAATGATAGTGAGCAAAAGAGAGAATCAGAGACAAAGGGAGATGGCGAGAGAGCGAGAGAGAAAACAACCGGTGAACGAAGAAAAGAAGTGACAAGAACGATGATAGTTCAAATAATTTTAAATTATAGGTTTATCAATATATAATAATAAAGTTGGCAGACAGAACATATGAAAGTATATTGTACAGTAATATTTTAAAGATACACTTTTACAGCAGCCTATTTCTTGTGAATATACTGAAATTATCGCCATTGCTTTTATAAAGTTTTAGATAAATCAGACGATAATGTTTCTTCAGGGTATATAATCGTCAGCTCATTAATCGTCAGCTACGTAATATACTCATCTAGTGATAAATATTACATGTTTTATCGACATTTTGAAGAAAGCCTTAACAATTGTCAGAATAGTGCAGCTTCTTTTATATTAATATCCTGATTCACATCTTTGTGTAATAGTAGTAAATATACAGATTAAAGAATAACAAAATTTCCTGTATTTTAAAAGTTCGTTGTATAGAAATATTTGTTACACCAATATTCTTACCTAAACAATTAAAAATTCATTCCGTCCTACTACTACACTTTATTGTGCACAATACGATATTCCGAGCTTAGGAACATCTTTAAAAATTAAATAGCTGCTTTTAAACGTGACATGACAAAAAAGCTTTTAATTTGTGAAGCGACTTGTAAAAATGTCGTAAACGAAGCAAAACGAGCTCAAGAAAGAACATAACCCCGAAACTTTAAAGACTATATACTATATACTTTTTATGAAGACTTGTAAACCTCGAGTTATCAAATTGTTTATGTGAATAATACAAAAACGTTTTTCTACTCTGTTGAATATTATTTATGGCTTTTTTTAATTAATGACATGTCTTAAAAGTACATTTTAAAATCATCAAAGATCTTGAGAACATACATTTTAATTACCTGTAGATATATCTGTAAACATATATGTCACAAAAGTATTGACCAATTTGACCCCTTGGTGGACGTTATTAAATGCCATTTATTGATTTAGTTGCAAGACAAAACGTCTGTCGTTTCGTGTATTTTGAAAATTCAATCAAAATCTCATTTTATGATAACGCTGATTAAATTATCCACATGTAACTTCTCAAGCACGATGAACGCAGACATGCTCGCTAACTCCTACGGCTGTCGCTGCGATATACGTAGGCGCACGTGAATTCATACAAGCGTACGTAGAAGTAGCACATATGATATTCTCATCGCAACTTCTAACTAATATCTGTTTCCAAGTATCCGATAACATGCACTAGTTAATGCGAATGTATCAGGTGTAATTAGAGTGCGAATTAAGATATAAGCGGAGTACATTCGATTCCAGATTATTTACAAATCATTTCAAACATCATATAAACGCTTTAATAATCGTGAAAAGGAAAAATAGTATTATGATCTAGGCATATTTAAGTAAACCTTAATATCCAAAAATGTAAACATCGTTTGGAGACAAAATAACACCGACAATTATAAATCAACATTATACGAAAGATTTTTGAAATGAAATTTGTAGTATGGAAAAATTGGAAATGTTGGTGTGTACTTTATAAAACATATATTTATAATTGTTTGTCATATAAGGCGGCAGTAGTTTTTCTCGATGTTCGATTGCCAAATGAAACGATCTATTTCTAAACAAATTTCATATTTTTTCGTAAAACCGATGTGATGACAATTATTCGTCATTATTTTGTACGTTATTATTATTATTATTATTGAATGTTTAATTAGGTGAAAATATAGTGAGTTTGAATACCTCGTTCCCAGATCGGCAAGCTTGATGGATTGCTGTCCACTTCACACTTCAAACTGACGGACATCCCCTCGACGATGGGAATCCCAAAGCCGGGCGATCGACTTATGGCAAATGATGGCACATCTAAAACATGATAAAAATATTTTTTTGTTTATATTTCACTTTATTTATAAAAGGTATTTGAACACACATTGTATTTATATTTGTTTATTTATTTATATATTTATTTATTCTAAATTGCATATTAGTTCAGTTTGTCATATTATTTAATGTATTATATTCATATATACATGAAATAAGTTATTTAGTGGTTTCAACAGGTTTGGTTTTGTTTTGAAGCCGACATAAATTAGAAGACTCAAGTGGTTGTCAAAAATCTTTAGAAGCATAGTTACTGAATGGAGATAGTACTGAAAAACAAAACAAGGATCTAAAATATAATTCGATGTAATGGAAAAACAGCATTGTTTGTCAGCACAAAAATGTGACTATGTATTCAAGAAATCAGTCGGAACAAATTTTTTGCACGATGAAAAAGAAGCGTGAAATAACAAACTATTATTCCTGAAGGATACTTCTTGGGTGTCCTTCAGGAAATTCATCCCGTAATTACATTTTCCAATCATCCAAGAACGGTGAACTATGCAAAGTCTAATAGAATCATCCGTTACTTTATAACTAATCTCGAGAGTAATTCATAAAAAACTAGTTACAGTTATGCTATTACGAAATAACTGGACTACAGCGCAAATTGAAATAATAATTAACAAAGTTATTTTAAACTAATTACAGAGATTTTAGTTAAGATTCTAAAGTAATCGCAAGCGGGCCAAGAAAGGGTGGGCGTGAAGATGGGGTGCAGGGGGGGGGGGCTGGGTAAGAGTTGAGAGTTTCCGCGACATTGAGGGAGTGAGGAAGGGCGAGACTGTACTGGGTGGCTTCAAGTTATTCGTGGACCTCTAATAGTGTGGCGTGGTGACAATGCAGGCATAATGAAAGCTCTGCTTATACCCGAGTACCATCTCTCCCTCACCCGCCATTCCAACCCCAAACCCAGTGGGTCACCCTCTCCCACCACCGTGCAGCATCGTACGCCGTTTGTACAGGCGACGTAAACACTGCACAAAGCGAACAATACACAGAAGTGTTTCGCAGACCTCGATCGCTTAATGAGAACTTTAAAGCGCCTACGCGAACTGCTGCCATTTCAACTCAAATATCCTATTTCCATTTGGCAATGTACCAGTAAATAGTTTCAGTATTGTTCGGTATAGTATCACTCGTCGTTAGAAGTATCATGATGATGAGCGATATTGTCTCGGACTCTTATTAATATTTAGATATTACGAGGCGAATATGCAATTTCGCTCTGCTATAATACGATCGAGTTTTATGGGCTGGTTATCGTTCAATATATCATTCAATACATACACTCAATAACGATGATAAGAAATATATTTCATGAATGTACAAATAAATTCATCGGGAAAATCTTAATGGTTGAAGTTCATCAATGTTGATAATTTTGTCAAAATATTTTTATTCCAATAGATATGACTTATTTAATTATTTTATATATGTCACGTGTGTATAATAAATTCATTTTAGATGTTCCCTTAATTTCCATACAAATTAATAAACTAATATAAACCATTAACGCATCAACGTCGGGAAACTGTGACTTACTTTTGATACGATAGAGACAAGCATGAGATGTCCCCGTGGTCACGAAGTGAAAAGAAAATAATTAAAAAACTCGTTCATTTTTTTCCTATTTTTCTTTATATACAAGCTGCCGTATTTATTTTTGTGTCCGAAAAAATGAAATTTTAAATCCGGATTCTGAAAGTACATACCCAACAGTAGGAAACGTGGGTTTCCAAAAAACCATTTCTCTGTTATGATAATGAATGAGGTTGGAAAATGAGGAAGAAAATCACAGTTTTCATCAAGTTTAACGTCGACGACGATGAAGTATTGGCTACATGTATCTAATAAAGTGATTTTAATATTTATTTATTTATTTCTATTATTCAAAGGAACGTTTTTTACATTACATTTCCTCTAAAACTATTTACTTCAATCACGCATAGTGACTAATATAAAAATATATAGGTTTTAAATAAGCACATAATTATAAAACATGTTAAAATTTAATTTTTAATATTCAATCAAATTTAGTTAAACGCTTCACGATAATAATGAAATGCAATTGAATTTTACTATGACAGAAAATTTGAAATTAAAAATATTAATTATGTCCACACATTATGTTGTAGAGAGGATATAAAATCAACCGTTTGTTCTGAAAATTACGTCGTCCAATTTTATCATGCGTTATCCTTTTACTTATTAAAAATAAATTTGTACAATTATAGACTTGTCAAGTGAGCGTTGACGGCATTCATTTAGTTACAAAATAAAGTTGTGGTATGGAGTTTTATTCATTTTTTTTTAGATGGAAACGACGGGTTGCGGCAATCAACTTGTTTAATTAACAATTAAAACTCATTAAAATCAATTTTGCGTTGAAATTAAGTGTGAAAAAAGTATAACATATTTGTTTGCGCAGTTTTCATTATTATAACGCGATTCTAAACAATTTCGGTTTAGTCAGATTTTTTTATTTAATTTTTATTTATATTAGTATTTGGTATAGCAATTGGAATTAAAATGGTTAACTATAATTACAACCAGTATTTCACACGTTAATACATAAATTGATATATTATTACTCCTTTTATTTCTTTTTTTACAATTTTGTTAATTATATATATATATCTTTTTAAATGTACATTCATTTTAACATTTTGATAGATACTGCACGTCATGTACTGAACTTGAAATTAAAAAGCATAATAGAAGTATTCTGGATATGCATATACTGTACTCTTGAAATAATTTTCGTCTACCCATTTTTTTATCATTGTTAATCGGTATGTCAGCTGCACATAATAAACTGTTTCAAACGAGACTTATTTATATAATAATGTACACCTTCAGTTAAGTTAAGATGAGAATATAAAGTTATGAAAGACAAAATACGTTCAATGATTAAAGTTTATCGAAGTACCGATATAATACCAAAACAAATCAGGTGTTGCCTAGATTCGTCTGCATATGAGTAATGGAATAACTTTTGAGAACTGCAAACATCTCTTTCTGAATTGATTAATATTAAAACCGTTACAGGTTTTCCACGTTAATAATCGTCACGATGTTTATACCAAAATGTATCGATGTTTGTTCCAGCCGGAAGTCTCCAGTTGCATGTCGAATTGCTCATTTGTCCTATATTATTTTTCATCACTAGTTCCATAACCTAAGAGTCAATCAATAAACTGTGTTAAATAGAAATTAACAACTAGAGGCTGTGCCCCTGCGGCTTTCGGCCGCCAACCTCATTTTGTTTTTGAAACAATTATATCATCAATCATAGCTTCGGACGTATGGAACTGCGCGTTTAAAAAAAAAATCATGTTGTTATGACGTTTTGTTCATAAGATAATTGGAAAGAAGAGTATGAAAAAAGTAAAAAAAGTCGGACATTTCGACTTTCATGTCTTCAACCCTTGCCATCGACCTGATGTAGTTTCGACGAGACAATAAAAAAAATAATTATGTTGTCCACAAAGAGACGAAGAGAATGGAAGATCAATTTTAAAAATCGGTCGAATAGATTTCCATCAAAAAATTCCCAAAATCAAAGAATCGGAAACTCTTGCGCCCACAAATTCAATACTTCAGCCGCCTCGCGTCGGGCGAAGTAATTTTTTATAAGTTCTTTGGGCTTTCCAAACTGTAATAGAATTTATATTCCATTTGTCACTTCATGCGTGGCGGTGGACGATAGAAATGAACAATAACCCGTGAATTATTTATAGGTAGTTTCACCAACGCTTATTAATATTTAATATATATAAACTATATAAATTAACCAATAATATCCACGAGTAGAGTTTCGTCAATTATTAAATATTAAATCAGTTTTCATGAATCGGTTCTTTGGAAACTACAATTTGTATCATTTGAATTCATTCAATTTACAACTATTGGGAAACATAATGGCGTACCCATTTCATTTTGTCCATTCATCATTAAAAAGTAATGAAATTCATAAATACTCTGAAAGTTTATCGCAGTAAACATAAAAGTAACAATCGAAAGTAAAAATTATAGATGGTTTATAAGGCCGAAATTAAGAAAACCTGTTAGTATTCAACTAAATTTATATCGACAAATTTTTAACAATTTTTTCATGTTGGCATAAATGTGTTATCATCATGGATAAACCATGTTACTGCCTAATATCAATGAAGTATTGATAAATATCGTTATAAAATTAAATAATCAGTTTTTGATAATTGTTGTGACCATATTGAATCCGCCATTTTGACTTTTGTAAATCTAATACTGCTTTTATAATTTATGTTCTTTAACAAATGCATTTCAAGTGTTTTTGGAAAAAGTAAATGGGTATACAGTGGCTTCTGTGACCGAAAGGGTTAAAACGGTCATTGTTAAACTTACATTTTGAAATTCTTGAATTCTTTTACATTTTGCTCTGTATCGAACCATCTTCGATACATTAACGTTAAAAAAACAAGTATCGATTTGTAGATTTCAAAACACCCTTTTATATTATACAAATTATTGAACCAACCAGTAAAACATTGCAAGTAGAATAATAAATATTATTTCAACGCCTTTAAGTTTTAATTACATAATTTGTATTTTTCTTGCAGCTCGTGTACTGATTTCGGATGGCAGCTACTCTAAACTCCTCCGCATGTATTTTCAATTTTCAATTTCAATCAAAAGGATGCCCAAACACAGCTAATACTACTTAATTATATTTATTAGCATCTGCTCATACATAGCAACTAATAAAATTGTGTGGATCCTCATGGTGCAATGATCATCTATCTGCAATGATCGGTTTTTTGGACTCTTATTCTAACTTGTGACTAGATAAAAATTGGTTATCTCGCAACAAATTCATATGTACAACTATAACGATATATTAGAGTAAAGTGACGTTGAATGACACAACAGACATCATAAAAAAATCACTCCCTATTAGATATGTCTCGTTTGAATTTTCAACCACTTTCATCGTAAAAAATGGACCAAAAGTTCAGTTTTTAAGGAAAAGTTGTCTGGACGTACGCCAAACCGCGATTGGTCAACTGACGTTGTCCGAACACGTCCCTGGCTTACGGGAACCGCGAGAAACAAGGCGGAATGGCTAGATATTTTAACAGCAGGTACGTACGCGTCACTCTTCCTTCCGTACACTATTTTTTTGTTAGTATGTTTGTCTGTTTTTTTGTTGTTTTTTTTTTTGTTGCCTTCGCATCCCTGCCGACGTACATTAATATCAGCGTTAACGACCGCGCGTAATTCACGCGATAGTTTCTCGCACGTTTCGCTCGGTTTTCTCCCACGGGCGAGCCTACGAATTGTTTTCCACGTGCTCTTCCTGTTTTTCGTTTGTGCATTATCGCCAGAGGTAATTCTCGTCGCTGCGAAATTACATACGAATAAAATGAGAGCCGTCGTGCGGCCGACACTTCATTAAAGCATTTCGTTGACGATTTTCTTTCCTGCCTGCGACACCAGCAACTCGTCAACGCTTTGAGCGAGAAGAAGCGTCGTATTGCTATGGCGAGGAGGCGGAATGCGCGTGTCCTCGTGGATTACATCACACAATGCTGTGAAGCAGAAAAGAGATAGGGAAAGAACGGTATAGGACAAGCTCATAAAGGAGTAAAATGTTGCTGGTCTGTTTGACGGCTGAGCAACGCAACAGTAGGGTGAGTATAACGTCGTTATATAGGATCCGACGCCATGTAACTCTTTAACCAGTGTTATGAAATGTACCATTTGGGTAAGTTCGCTGAGGAGTTTGTAAATTACCGGGGTCTGAAATTTCACTGCGTTACGAGTGCGAAATGAGAGACTTGTACTTGAAGAAGAGGTGGGGGGAGGGGACATTTGCATACGCGAAATTAGCTTCTACTTCATCAACGGGAGCAGCTGTAAATTTTAGATTTTTCTCTTTTCAATTTCAACATTAATTCTTCCGCGAGATTGCAGACGTGATCCGGGGACCAATAGGATTTTGCCAAGATATTACCTTTTTTTAATTCTATATATATAATAAATATGAATAGACATAAAATATAGAACTTCGATACGTGGACTAGTGACAAGTTGTATCGTTTATTTCATTGTGATCGTGATGAGTATAATTAGAGTACGAGTCATTAATAAGTTACCATATCTCAATCAACCGTTACATAAAAGGGTGATTTTCAAACTAATAAAATGAATGTTTTCATAGAATGTCGAAGATTCAACATTCCAGGGAAGCTATATAAAAGCGAAACCGTACAGAATTAATAAGCTGAACCAACCAGCTCAATATAAGAAAACGCAAAAGTATAGCTGGTCAAAAGAAAGAGGAATAAAATAAACTACGGGAATGAAAGTGAACCGGACTGAGTTTTCCAAATGTGCGACAGAAAGAGAGTTTCCCCGTGTCAAAAAAAAGAAAACGAGAGAAAAGGGGTAGGAAGACAAAGACAACGAATGCGAAAGGGAAAAGGCAGAGTACGTTGAAAAATAAAAAAAAGAGGAAAGGAGGGGTGTAGGCAAGAAGAGAAAGAGTAACCATGGAGGCAATTCATTTCACCGCAGAACAGATGCTGCCGGCGCTTTCCAGTAGTGGCGGAACGAACTCTCGCATTCCACTTTTTGCGTCAATTAAAAACGCTTCGAGGACCTTCGCTGATTTCGATGAAAGTGGATGCGGACGGACGTTCGACGAAACGCCGCGCAATTTATTCTTACAAAGCGAGCACGCGTGCATCACCGTGTGGTTGATTTTACAGTCAGAAATGCACTCCTTTTAAGCCAGACGGAAGAAAAATTCGTCAAAAGCGACTGCAAGTCCCCGCTCTGACGTTTTTATGTCCACCGTGCTCTTTCACCTCGTTCCTGCATTTTAATGCGACCGTCGAAATCCCGAATGGACAAAATACTTCACTTAAAATCAGGAGGGTCAGTCGTTTGGTTTTCGCCGCTGTCCGCTCGCATTAAGTTAACCTTTCGCAATCGTATACGCAAAATACATTCACGAATGATTAGTTTAGTGTCGCTCACGGTCTTTATAATCATTTGAATCATGGATATGTTTGACGAAATTATATTCCATGGAGTACGTTTATATACCGGTAGATCCTCGCGTAATTTAAAAGTGCGTATATACATTTCAGCCAATCGTAATTCGGCATAAAAGTTGATAAAGTATTACCATCGAAAGTATACAGGGTGGACCAAATGAGTCTATAATGGGAAATATCTCGAAATAGAGGCTTAATACAAAAAAATACTTCAGACAAAAGTTGTAGGGGGTGAAGGGGGACATGAAATGGTATCATTAACTTTGACCTTGAATTCGAATTTCAAGATTATTTATAGGTTAAAACGGTTTTTTTAAATGGGAACCCCTACTTTTTATCCCTGATTTGGAAAGAGCGGAAAATTTTACGTTCAAAACGATATTTATACGATATTTTCAACAAAGTCATGGCAAGGTCGAATGAAGGTAAA
>JAPYZR010002050.1:0-20069 GCA_030522945.1 Trichopria nigra
TAGAATCGTCACGTTTTGCCCCAGCACGCATGCGCACATGAAGAAAAACGACGTGCGCATGCGTACTGGGGCAAAACGTGACGATTCTAGCATGGTGCTCTCTAGCTACTAGCGTGGAAGTGGCATGGCAATTTCCATTTCTACCAGGGGTATGATAATAAGAATTTGATTTTTTTAAAGACAAAAAAATTATCTCGGATACCTATTGTATTGCAAAATAATTCAAAAGGTTATTATGTTGCTGGTAACATTTTTCCTTGATCGCCATTTAATGAATGAGGACCATGAATGTAAAGTTTGATGAAATTCGATCGAAAGAGTATGATTAGTTTTTTTTTAAACAAACGAGGATCTGTCATTTTTCGTTAATTGAATTCGAATTAAATCATTTCCGTATCCAAATCCGAACAATTATGATTTATATTAAATCCAGTTTAAATGTAAGAATGGCGTTTAAAGGAGGATCGAAATTAGTGCAGATCTTCATTATGTGATCTAGGTAATGTTGGTGCAATCATGTCATGGTTCTCTCTAAATTCCTCGTAATGAAATTTTACTTTACAATAAAGAGTAAAAATGATAAGACACTGACATTTAAAAGCGTAAAAGATCATGCTTTAAGAGTGACATTACACTCTTTCTAAAGTGCAAATTTCACTCCAAGAAATTTCCAGTCAGTATTATTGAGAAACAGGAATTTCAGTAGGTATTTACTCTTGAAATTTCTTGGAGTGAAATTTCACTCCACAAAGAGTGATAATTGAGGTACTCTTGTAAAGGAGTTAATTTTCAATCTTTAATAGTGACATTTCACTCTGTTTCAAAAAGGTTGAAATATCACTCTTAAGGAATGAAAATTCACTCTTAATGAGTAGATCAATTTTCAGTCTTTAATATTGAAATTTCACTCCATGACATTCTTATCAGTGTTTCGTGTGAAATATCACTCTTAAAAAGTGACAAATCTTTTGAAGATTGACTCGTTCTTCACTCTTAAAGAGTAAAAATTGAGCCATTCTTCGAAAGAGTGAATTTTCACACTTTTTGGAATCGAATAATTCAATTATTTAATCGATTCAATTATTTCAAACATTCGCGTTATATCCCTTAGAAAGACAGTAAGTTTTAGATACCATTTTTATGCATTTTCTTGGACAGAGATGAAAGATGCCAAATCCTTAATGGTTAAAAACTTTTAAGTTAAGATTAAAAAGGTTAAAGACATATACTGTATAAGAATTGAATGAATAGTAATAAGACTTATTTTTTTAATAGTTTTTCAATAGTTTCTTATAGTTTCATTTTTATAACTTTTTTTCATAATATAAATAAACGTACCAATGAACGAATACATCATAAATGTGACAATGAAGTTCGAAACGTTGGAATCCAATGAAAATCTTTAAAAAAAATGATAAAAAAAAAACAGGAGAATCAGCAACTTATTTTTAAAAATAATAATTAAACAAAATTTTATAAATTGACTTTGATTTTCAATTATTAGATCAAAGATCTTACATTGACAAAAGTAAATAAGAAGAGATATTTCTAAAAAAAAATTAGAATTCGTTTAATTTACGATATTAGAAGTTAAAAATTAAGTGCTACCAAGATAAAACTCATTTTTTTAGAGCCCAGTTTTCCTACACATTTTAGAGTGACGTAGAGAATTTTCCGAAAAACTCCGAAAAATGATTTCCTAATAGACAATTTACCTCAAATTAAATACATAGAAACGGTACATGATTATGTCCTAAACGTTCCACTGCAATTACGTGGCATAAATAAAATGTCTCTGTAATATTTATTATAAGTAAGTTATTGTAAGGTTTCATAAAAATCGCAACGTTGCAATTAAATATGTTTCATATTCTTTTTGATTTCTCGAACCGTCAAAAAACAATAATGGTTTCAGGTAATTAACCTTTAAAATGACAATAAATGCCAATATGACGAATTGATTCATTTTTCATGATGAATAAATCAAACAATTTCAAATTCCGACAGATACAAAGCTAGTAAAAGTGTATACGATAATAATCAAAAGCCATAAAAGAAAAGCAAACGAGATATAATTCATCAAACATGCCATTTGAAATGCAATTTTGAATTCATCTTCATTTTCAAAATTATCTTAAATCTTTTCGCACTGATTGAGATGGAATGCCTTGTAATTAATGAGCACAGATCACGATTGGTATAACTTAACGCAATAATACGAAAGTGAAGATGAAATTTAATATTACTATAACAATAATAGCAATTCATTTTCGTAGTATTTGAAATTATTTTAATAATTAACGCGTCTTGAAATTACTTTATATCGTGTAAAGTAAAAATCATTACTATTATTATCATTCTAATTATATATTTATATATATATATATATATATATATATATATATATAAATATATATAAAACTCAGGAACACACATAGTTAAATTTATGGATTTAACTTATCAATTTGTTTTTAAATATTAATATCTGATATTTCACAGATTGCAGATATATTTATATGTTACTTTTATCGTAAAAACACTGCATTGCCATTATGCATGATGCAAATACTGCATACTTCATATTATAAACACAGTCCATATTTTATATATACTGACAAATATTATATTAAAGTTTAAAGTATTGCAAAGATATTTTATCGATCCTTTTAAAACATTTAAAACTGCATATAGAGTAAATACACGAATGTAACGAAGTGAATAAAATATACCATATTCATAATTAACAAATTCTATATATACATATACATTTATCGTACAGTCAATGGATTTTTTAAATTATTTTATTTATTTGGAGTATATTATTTATTTATAATTACCACTATTCAACAAAGTAAATTATGTTTATTACATATCATGATTTTATACATATATCTAGACCTACGTTTGGTATCCACGATATTCGCGCACGCATGTACAGTGATTAAATTGTGCAGGCGTGTCACGATTTATTCAATTATATCAAGAACTTCCATAGAAGGACATATTTAATCGTGATCTTATAGAGTCCATTATATGGTCATGATTAAAGATGAAAAACGAAATAAGCTCATAAAAATTAATGCAGTAGATATAATAAATCTTAAAACTTTTTTATGATAAAAAATTACTATGCATACTTTTTCTTATATATATTTTTTTAATTCACCTACAAATTGAATGAGATATTTCAATTACGAACTTTTCGAAGAGTTCCTGAATATTATTCATTCATTACGTGCGACTTGTCAACGCATTGAGGTTTTTCTACATTACGATAATCCGATATCGAATAGTCTTCATCCATTACACCTACCACTAAAAGTGAAAACGTATTATATAAAGATCTTCGTCAAACTCGAAGAACACGTTATTTTGGTTTTCATAACTGGCTGTTGTATTATCGCATATCGCAAACTAGTGCTGAACAATTTTTATTGAAAAATCGTCCGGTTTCGAACTTTGTAAATGTAATAGCGTTATGACATGTAATGTCCGATTTCTGCTACTTGAATATTAGAATCACTATACTTGAAATATTATAAATATGACGTTGTTATGAAACCAATTCATTCGGTAATCGTAAATTACAAAATAAACGATGAAAGGCAATCATCAAATGTAATTATCGATTCGCACTTATATACACTTATTATTTTTTAAAGGTTTTATCATATACGATTTTTATGCCAATGAAAAAATTCTCATAAATCAGTAATATTTTTAACATATATTAAATTTTCTTAAATAATGGTATATTCTATTTCGTATGATATAAGATTTAAAAGATAAAAATTATATAATTAAAATTGATTTTATGTTTAATATTTTTCTGCCTCTATAGTGGCATAAAAGAGCTTGATTTTTCTCATCAAATTCAAAGTCATTTTGTAAAAAACATGCCATTTCTTTAAAATTCATTAGATTTGGCATGCCCCTGAGCGACATTTTTAAAACCTGACTTTAATGACGCCAATATGGACCGCCATTTTGTACAGATTTACAAAAATGTAGTATAGTTTTTTTCTTTATATTCCATTCGGGGAAAAAAATGTTTAAATCCATAGGTGCGTTTTTGTGTTTTTGACGTAATGGCTTAATAAATGTTAAATCAAAAACGATTACGAACATAAACACTACTTTGTTTTGTATGTAATTACAAAAGCTTATTGCTTTCTTGAGATATACGATGCCGGCTAAAAGTTTTGACACATTCAGTACGAATTTGAAAATGTGTATTTTTCTAGGAGTTTTGCTCCGAAAAAAATCCAAAAAAAATACATAAACTCAATACTTGATGAGCAATTTATTATGTTACTCGCGCTTTGTTTAGTTTTTCGGCATTATAGATTTTTGTTTACATTATTTTGGCGTGCGAGTATTGCCAGTCTTAACATCATGAAAGAATTCCACGGTTGGAGAGTTATCAAAAGCAAGTGCCGATTGTTTGATGAAAAAAAATCTTATATATCAGTACTTGCTTTTTGTTTTTTGTTTTTTGTTTTATTGTAACGGTGATATCTGCATACACTGTAAAAATTCTTATTGTCGTACTATATCTCAAATAATTAAAGAAATAAATTTCCTAAGAAATTCATGACAATTCACTCTTTTGGAGTAACGTTGGAATTAATTCAATGTATGGCACTGAAAAAGACTGGATCAAATTGATTAATCAATTTGTTTTTAGTGCATATATTTAATTGTAGTGTCCCGAATTTCATTACACATCAATGAAAAAATGTAAATTTCTAATTGCAATTAAGGAATAAGCTGCAATCAATTGACATTTTAAAAAATTGACGTTTTATTTTAAAATTAAAAATTATATTGAAATTAAATTGTATTGAATGCAATTAATTTGTATTTTACTGTTTTTTAACGGACATCTTTCATCAACGTCTAACAAATGTGTTTCAATTCAGCACATCAATCATGCAAGTTTCTTAGGCAATAAAGCATACGTTTATTGGAATTGAAAAAATATCTTTTTTTTACAGGATAAAGTCGATGAATAATATTTCTAATTATTCTTCGATTTTATTACTTTTCAATTATAACAAATATGCACTACTCTTTTTTTTCAAAAGACGTAAAGCATGTGTATAAAGCCCCGCAATATATGCACCATACATTGAAATATCAACTTGATAAACCACTTTTAATAGAAGCACTTGAAGCGTATAAATATATAAAAAAAAGTTTAACTACTTCAGCAAGCAAAAAATGAACATTAAGAGGCGAACTTTGCTACTAATTGTGGGAATATATACCTGTTTACGTTTATTGTTTGCGTTTGTAATGGATCGATGTTACAGGTTGTAAAAGTATATTTATTTTGAGTAATTAACCTTTAATTCATTTGATGTCCAATGTAATTTACAGCGAATTCAGAAAAGTTATTACGCAGTAAATTCGAATTCGTGTGCTCAATTTCCATCGATTAAACGTGATTGCAATTCCATCCAGCACTCCTTATATTATATATATATTAAGTGCTATTTTTCCAAGTTGGCTATATGAGTTCGTTGCGATTTATGCTTCGGCGATAACGTCAAACAAATTGAAGTAATGCAACGCGTAATTTTGAATAAATTATCTCGAGCTTCGCGACAAAATTTATAATTCATATTATTACAGGGTCGGTGCATATCGGATACTAATAATTTCATTACAGAAAGTATGATTTATTTATTATTGGAAATGTAATTTGGTCCTTAATTATATTTTTGTTTTTCGTCACAATGTTTGTTTGCATTTATTCAATAAAACATTTCATATATCATATTGTTTTTGAATTTCTTAAAAAATACACTTTTATGTATAAAAAATGTAATATGCATAAAATCATTATAATGATTTTATGTATCAATAAAGATAGCATACATCTTTTTTTAATGCAGTGCAACAAGAATTAATACGATAAATGTATATACAGATTTCGTCATCGGTTCAAAAAAATCCACGAGTTTGAAATTCCATGAGAACGTACATAAAGACACATATGGAATGACTATAAATAAGTTTGGTTATACATTTAAGTGAAATTATCTATTTTATTAAAATATTTACTTAAATAAACCATCTAAAAATTGGGTATTGAAATAATTTTATTATCATTGCATTACATCGCTTTGAATGCCGGGAATATAGCAAAATATTTACCGTATCTTAAGTATATGCTTGTGTAAACTGGAGTGAATAAATGCTTATTGATTATTTTTATGACAAATCACAAAAATTGAGAATTTAATTTCAAAATACAAATGTTGTTGATAATATATAGCTATCGAAATAAAATTGAGAATTATGTAAATTTTAAATTCTAAATTGCTACCAAGCACAAACAGTATAAATGTATCGTCGCTTCTTTATTTTTAATTCATTGCATTTTATTATATAATTTATGAGGTGAAATTATTCCTGCCTCTGGGAAATCAATACTTTAACGCCTTTATATACATATCATTGGTCGTAATAAATAAATAAGTTAAACGTTGATAAGGCCTAACATATATACTTGTCATTTTTTAATTGATCGATGGCGTGATATAAGAGACATCAAAATAACATTGTTCTAATTCGATTCGCATTAGAACAATGCGATATTATCACAGTAATAACTTTCACCATTTACGGAGGTGTAATTGTTAGTTAAAAATTACGTAAACCTGTAAATACGTTATTTTCGAGATTACGTAATTATCGATCGGTAACGCGTTATTTTAATAGCTGAATGTTTCGATGGCACTCTTTTCATTTGTAAATAATAAACAGTATAGATTTAGATTATTTCGCATTGTTTTGTTTTTGTTGAAAGTCACGACAATAATAAATTGAATACAATATATGTCGTTTTTATCCTGACTTATAATTCAATGGCTTTTTCACTGTCATAATTCACATCATTTCGACATTACTTATATATTACTTATGTGTCTTTTATCAATATTAACAAATACTTATTTTTTTTTTATAAGAAAAAAAATAATAATGATTACAAAAAGGAAAAGATTCGATGATAAAATGTAATTAAACGAATATTTGTCGAAGTTTTATAATACCTTCTATAGTTAATATTGAATTTTGATAGGAATTGAAAAACTAAACTTAAAAACCAAAAAGGAATAAAAGAAAAAAATAGCATACGCACTTGATTCATTTCTCTTTCTAACAATTTACACTGTAATTTTGACGAAAATTCTACGTAATAATAATATGATAAAATTTATGTTCATCAAAATCATTTTATTTTATTTAAAAATAGTACAACTTAATTTTTGCGTTTATTAATTCGATTAATTTGTAAAAGTATATATATTTATTTATGAAAATTTTAAATTGAAGATAAAAAAAACAACCCCATATACTTTGATTTTACACCACGAAAACTACGATTGCAAAGTACCTTGATAGGTTATATGCGTGATAGGTGATTGAGCAAAATTCGAGGTGAAACAAGTTTCGTGGTTGGTTGCACAAGTTTTTTGTGTGTTACGATTTTTCGAAAGTCACGAATGCCAAGACTTAACCGCTCGGAAGTATTTGTAGGCACTATTTGCAAAGTCTCTTTATAGTTCAGGATAATAAATCGCCAATCCATTTTAATGCTACCAGCATCGTAAAATTGCATACATTTTTCTAAAATTATATAAAGTGTACTTTGTCCACGACAATATAAATTTAGAATCCGAAAAACGTGGATTTAAAAAATAAAATAAAGACGTACGTGTATACTTATTTTGTTCTCATCTTACTTTTTAACAAGGATCGAACTAACTTAAAGTTCGATCGTAATTCTTCTATGGGTACTTTAACGAGCTTTGCAACTGGATATTTTACTGACTGCTTGGGTGAAATTCATTTCCGGTTTCTTGCCTCCAATTTGCGACCATTTATGCAATAATCTCGTTTGGATACATGAACTATTTTCCCAGACATCGTTTTTTTTTTGTAATATTTCTACGATTTTTTGTGTATTTGCATCTTTCACTTTTTTTTTCACGACATTTTTAAGATTGTCAAATTTGTAAAACAATTTCATCCTGAGAGATATAATATTTTTCTTTCGATATTCTAAACATAATGTCTAATCTAATTTTCGTTTCCAAAATTTGAATTAATTAAAAAAAAAAATGTATTTATTAACAGTTTTTAAAATCGCGTGATCTTTCGTAATATATATCTTGTTGTGCACATATACATACATAAATCAAAACGTTGATATTGAGTCGTCTTGTTGATATTCATTCTAAGGTGCTGATAAACTAAAATTTAGAAAATGCAATTGCTTCGATGAAGCCAAGTATACAAGAATGATAGCGAAACCTTAAAAACTTGTTAGACAAGAAAATATTTCATTGATTTCAATATTTGGAGAATGTGAATGAGATTATATATTCCGATAACATTGCTAATGATCATGCACGCAAAGTGTCGAGTATATTTATAATGTTTCCAGTCAACATTGCTATACTTCGTACATTGTCGCGAATCACTCTGAAACTAGTTTTTTAGTCTCGGACATGTATCATTCATATCTACGTTTCATTATCCCGAAAAAACAAAGAAATTCCGGTATGTATGTTTTGGATTTTATTGTTTCTTTCAAAATCGTGTATTTTGAAACACTTATATACGTCTGATACTTTGCCATTGTCGAGAAATTTAATTAGCAATTAAATCTAACTGGTACACCCAAGTGTATTCGATTTTTCCAAGTAAATTGGAAATTGGTGCAAAATATCTCAAAACGTCGATAATAAAAGAAAGGAATCTAATTCCCCAGATTAAATTTTGTCATCCATATTTGTCAATCATATATCACATGCCAGATCCATATGACTTTTAATTATAATCGAGGAGGGAGTAACAAGTATTGTAAAGAATTATAAACCAAGATTCATTGAGCTGTGACTATAGATCGTGAAGTAGATCAATCATATCTGACAATAGATCGAGATAAGCCTAATTTGGTTGAAACGATTAAAAATGATTGATTTAGACGATTGGGTTTAGACGATTAAAATCGCATTGTTCATCACGGAAATATTTAAATAATCATTTTTAGTGAAGTATAATTTTCTTTAATAATTGAAATTTTTAGTGTATATTTATTTGCCTAGTATTTGGGATTAATCCAACTTTTCCGCAACGGCACTCAAAGCCTTGCTAAGCCCTGCGGGAAGGCAATCGAAGACCTGTCTGATGTATAGTGTGGTATCAGTAGACAATTTTCAATATTGCAATTCTAAATGTCAGTCATATTAAATCTATTAGCATTAATAAAGTCATAAACAAGAGCGTAATTGGACTGCGCTGTCTTTAATTTACCACAAGGAGTTGCCGAAAACAATTAATGTTTTTTATTAAGTAATAAATGATTGTGTAATAAAAACATTTATTAACATTTATTAATAAGTAATGTCATACTTTTGTTTAACATCTTCATTGCTAATTTTTCATCAAAATTTTAATAGATCATAACTAATTTTAATCTCAACCCAAATCGCGTTCTGTCTCATTTTAAAAGTAGCCCATTTTGCATTTGACAAAAATAATATTAACTAAAATAAATTCAACCCAGTGGCACAACCCCCAACTAAATTCTGATCATCATTCATCAATCAATGAGGAAGCACCAATCAAAATTCAGTCACACGACCATATATTTCGTACTACAAGTGAAGATTTCAGATGATCAATTAAAACGTTCGCATCTACATCGCCATAGAGTATCACAATGGAACACAATTTATGATCCGTATTTAAATCTAAACTACTGATGGATTTCATAAAAAACAAAGAATTCGAAAACGACATAGATATTTTAATTAAAATGACCTTCCAACACCCAAGTTATCACAATACGGTACCGCCTTTCAAACAATCCACTTGCACTAAATGAAAGGTATCATGACAATCCACCTTCGCGCATTCCGATTTCCAGAAACGGTCATGTACTACACCAAGCGATTATTTTGGTGTACGACAAGTTCAATCGTACTTTTACTTTCCGAAAAGAATCAAGGTAAAAGGAAGGAAAAGAAACCCTAAGTTCACGTGAGAGTATATACAAGTGGAAATGGAATATTTTCCATCTTTCCAACAACCTTGCATTAAGCGAACACGTGGTAAAATAAAGCTAGGGAAATTTGACGATTTGAATATGTACTTTTCCAAGTTTACGGGTTCACTTCATAATTTTGGAGGGAGTCAGTTGTATTTGGGTTCTGGATTTCAGAGCCGTCGTATGTCTCGGTCTCCCAATGGACGTCATTTCCAATAATAACTGGAGCACGAACAAGTGATCAAAGGATTGAAGAGAATAATTTTGTTGCTATCCTTTCTCAACAATTTTTTAGTTCACCAAGATCGATAGAAGCTCCTATACTGCGTCATCAGCTTTAGGAAGAAGCTTTAGGAACGTTTATGGAAAGTCGACATAAATTTGAATTCATTTCATGATGATGAATGAATCATACAAACAGTTCCATCAAGACTAATAAGACCATAGAATCCCTCTTCGTATTAATGGATTAAACCAATAATAAACAATGGTTTGATTCTTGATGTGAATTGTTAGAGAGTTAGGTATTTTGGTAGTGACAGATTCATTATTTGGAGTGACCGTGGACGTAGTAATATTCAGGAATATAAGATGGCAGGTTTCACAATGCAGACACTAACCCGAAACTGAAATCTTTACCCTATACACTTAACCTTATATATATGAACATATTATGTATTTAAACGCATATTCGGGATTTGGACTCCAGGTTAATGCTAAATTGGATCAAGTCTAGAAAGCCGAAATAAGGGGCGTAATAGGGGCTCCATTTCTACGATTTGTCTATTGTCCTTTATTTCTAGATTTATATTCCGGACATACTATGTATAATTCAAGAAAGTTGTCTTGGGTCCAACTTATTTATTCCATTCCACATATTGGGTACAATAATAAACTAGAGGTACATTCATACAAGATTACGGAAAGACATTTTTTTATCGCACATTTTGATCCATCATGATCTGGACGTTTGATGAGAAAACTTATGGGTAATTATCCCAATTAGCACTGGACGTCCATAATTCATCCAATTTCCATCCATTCGTCCATTGACGGAAGATTGAACGAACATTGGATGTCTAGATACGCACCGATAATGCACGTCCTTTATCAATGTACTTCCAGTTATTGTCCATTAAAAAACTCATTTATATATTTACGTCCATTATAGGTGTTCGCCCATGAGATAGACGTCCTCGCCAGTGGCAACTGGACGTACATTGGACTGGTCTGTGTGTTTCCTAGATAGCACTAATAAGTCCAATGTACGTTCAGTTATAACTGGGGAGGATGTCCATCGGAGGTCCATTATATACGTATAATGGACCGATAACGTAAGTACAATGGACGTGAAGTGGATGTACGCTAGACTTAAACATAAATAAGTTTTCTACCTGATTAAAACTGAATGTACATTGGTCTAATGTACATATCTGGACATCCAATATACTTCCAATTTTCATCCATGGATGCAAGTTCGACAAAAGTTTCAGAGATCTGAATGAAACGATAGGAAAAAGCCTTCGCCTCGACAAAGACAGGCGTATTCGCACAAAACCGGAGAAGGGAATATAGCAACAATGAAAATTTCTCGAAAAGATTCGCGGTTGCCGGCGAGATAATTTATTATATAAATTGTTGTGGTCCGAAAGTGGTTGCGCAATAAATTAAAATCGCATATAATACATAACTCGAAACAAGATCGAACGAGGGCCGTGTCCGGCGCGGCGTGTCTATAGAGCGCTCTTAAAGTGATTCCAGTTATGCTTATCCAACGGAGCGTATAGAAAATATTACGGGCGGACTGGTCGGTGGAGATCGACCGAGAGCTGCCATACTCTCGGTGCATGCCGTACACCCTCTCCTAGTAGGCAAATGCATGTATTACCTATATAGGTACCAACCAACAACATAGAGGCGAGTCGAAACTGCCAAAGCGGGCGGCGCTAAACTAGATAAGGTATTTATCGATCACGCACCTAACGCTTTACGTATGTTGCGATTTCGCCTCTCTCTCTCTCTCTCTCTCTCTCTATGCCCGAGCATTGCTCGAACAGAAGGTGAAAGTGCTCGACATACAGAAGAATTTCGTTTCCGTATCGGCGGGCTGCTGCTGGCTGCAGCTATACATACATGAGAGAGCCTCGACAAGCCTTCCTCTCTTGCGCCCTTGCCCCGGCCTTCCTGCATTCCATTGCACGCGGTTCGAAACGTAAAATCCCGCGCTTTTTCACCTTTACACCCGCCGTTTTCCCTTTTATTTCGTGAAATCGCCTTAGGGATGTGAAATCAATTTTAACTGTTGAATAATTGAAAGTTTTTTTTTTTTTTTGAAATCGTAACTGTCGAATTGCTTTTTCGATGTATTGTTGTATTTATATAGGAAAAAAAGTATACGTCATGAAAGGGGATTGTATGATGCTGATTTGTACCGACAATCGGTGTATGGCTATATGATAATTCACGTATATCTTACAGAAATGATTCGAAAAATCGTATACTTGTAAACACGCATTTAATAGGGCCACATCAAGTATGGCGGATGTTTGGATACTGAATGAAATGTATTAAGGAAATGTGTCAACGGTACGGCATGAATGTGCATCGGTGGTGACCTGATTAGTGAGCGTTTGCGACATTTTACCTATGCTTTTTATAATAACATTTTAAGTATGGGTTCTGATCACACTTATTCATTGGTGAAGCAAAACATATCTTGTAATGTCTTAAGGGCGTGGACCGGAAATCGATGAGAAATTTTATTGAATAATCGCGCCCTTTGAAGTATGACGCTAATATAGAACACTTTTTGGCATTTGTTTAAACACGGTATTAATGGAGTATACGGTATGGTATCAATAATTTGGGCAATCATTTGTGAAACCTCTGTAATTACGAAATCAACTTTTTTTAATGCTGATCATGTATGTCAGCCTTGTTTTTTTTTTTAATTTATTCTCACGCTATTATAAATATTGTAACGTTTTTTGTATTCTTCATTAAAATACACTTAATTGAATCATTAAAATATACTTAATTAAATAATTAGAATATACTTAATTAATGAAACGTTATACAGATATTAAGAGAGAGGAAGAAACGCACGGTTCAACATCAAAAAGAAAATTCATCTTCTTCTTTATTAATTGGAAAATATATACTAATACCAGTACTTAAATTCTTCGCTGGTTTATTATTGACATAGTATTCTGACATTCATTTATTTAATTCGCTCAATTGCAAATACTATTACTATAGTATGACCATACTATTACATAAGTATAAATACACTTTTAACTATGACATACTACAGCAATAGTGAAAAATCAAAGGAGTTAGCGATAGAGGGCAATAATATTTTAATTGGGTATTTTTTTAATTTTCGATTGATTTACGATTTTAAATCTTACCATCTTGTCTATTAGTAGAAAATACGTATGTAACTGCATAGGAGAAATCCGTAAGAAATTAATAATAAGAAAATTAAAAAAGAAAAAAAAATAATTATTGACGATTTTCATTTGATTAAAGGATGAAAATTTTGAAATTTCTCATTTTTAATTCCTTCTGCCTTTGTATGTAATAGACAATGATCGAAAAGATCGAATAATAAAGTAGGAAATAATTTATAAAAAGTGGAAAATTTTCATTCATTTCGTCCTGAAATGGAATTTTCTTTACTTCAACTTCCAGCAATTCATTTTCAAGTACTGTCAAAATACATTTTTTCACTCCGTTTTCAACCTTTCATTTCAGTCTTATTTTTCAATCATTGTCTATACCACTTTTTCAGACTTATTATTAATTAGACCATGACCGCCCTACTTTCATTTGACTAAACTTCAATTCGCATTTTATATCGAAAATCGCTCTCAATTTGAAAATTTCCAATAGAAAAGCCACCATTGTTTTAATTTTGTATTTTAAATAGTTCAGATGGATAGAGTGACCTTAAGTGTAATCGACTATACCTTTGGCATTATTTTTTCTTTTTGATGGGGATTTTGAAATAAAAAAATGCCGTTTAAGGATGAAATAGGTAAAAATTAGCAAAATAATGTAATGTTAATTTATTTATATATATAATTACTTTTTAATGTTAATAGAGTGAAAGAAAAAATTGATAAAAATTATTATTAAAAGTGATGAATGACTCTTATTATTAACCTTAAAATAATTACGTTAATTTTGTTCATTTTTAAAGAATTGAAGCTATAAAAAAGGTTTCTTTCTCATTTCCTATTTTCTCATTTATCACTAAACTTTGTAGGGGCTGTGGTACAAATATGGATCATCTTTTTTGTCTGAATTTCTTTAATTTTAATATTAATATATATATATATATTTTTTTTTATTTTCTTTTTTTTTTTTTTGTATATTGTACATGGTTATATATACTTTTTTGACTCTTGGAAATCAAAGTTATTAAAATTTGAAAAAAGTCTTTTTGAGAACAAAACAAAAAAAAAACTTAAAAAGTAGAATTTTGCTCTTTTAACGAATAACAAATTATCATTATTATTATTAAAAAAATAAAATCGTTAAAAATGAACTTTTTCATTAAACTTGACAAGTAAACGTTGTCACATAATTATAAAAATCTAACGATAAATATATAAATTATAAAAGTTATAATGAAATTGATCAAGGCCACGAACAAATAAAAGACTAATTATAAAATGATGTAAATAAATATAAAATTTTCTTGTTAATATAATTCCTTAAAAAATGTGTCACAATAAAAGTAAATGAAACGAATGCTTTAAAAACTCGACCATTCTATTACGCCCTTATCAAATAATCCTTAAAAGTATTAAGGTAAAGTAAGTAGAAAAATAGAAATTCTAATAAAATCAGTAACTTATTGCTGACTTAAATATAGCATTGAAAAAATTATCAATAAATAAAAAAAATCAGTTTATTTTTATTTCACTACTTTTCTATTCATAATATTTTATTCTAATCATAATATCAATCATTTTCTATTCATTGTTAATTTATATTTTACTTTTACTTAATAATAATACAAAAAAAAAATTATCTACATATAGGGTTTTAGTCAAAAAAGAAGGAATTCACCATATTGCTGATCTAATAAATTATCCAATTCTAATACGTTTTTTAAATATTGCCAGACATGTTTTTCTAATAATAATTTGTTTAATTTAAATTACATTAAAAATAAAAAATAAAATACAAAAAAAAAATAATAATAATAAAAAATGAATAAAAATATTCGAAATTAAAAGTAATTATAATACGTAGAATTAGAACTGTATAGTCATCACAATTAATTATTATCGAATTCAAACCATTGTTTTAATTTAAAAAAAAAATGGCTGTTTATTTTCGTTGATCGATATTACAATAGATATATCAATAAGAGCAATCATAACCGAGTCAATAAAAGTAACAGTGATGATAGCAATAAAAACAATAATCACACAATAAATATTAACGATGACAGTAAATGTTAGTAAAAATCTTCACACGATTACTATATTATGACTCTTCATCGCGGTGATTTATACTCTCAACAGCAAAAAACAACGCATGAAACGGAATACAAGTAAGAAAGAAATTTACTCGTGTAATTTCTTCTCGGCCTTCTCGCACTTACGTACTTGGATCGTATCGATAACTCATTTTTTTTTCTCCACGGCGAAAGTCCATGCTGCTCAGGTAGACTTTACTTCACCCGAAACAAATTTAAGAATCATTTATCAACGACAATATTTTCCACAACATGTCGAAGAAAGTTAATTGTTTATTGTCAGCTTTATATATATGTATAGGAGTTTGAATTTTAAATTGATAACATTTTTTGTTTTTTGTTTTCGCGACTCCATGATTTATTCGATCGAAGACTCGGTTTAATTATATCGCACATTTCATAATTTAAAGATAATACGAGGCCAATTTTCTCGTTTAATTTCTTCTCGGCTTTCCTGAGCGCTTGTCGACAAACTAATTCTTTTTTTCACACGGCGAAAGTTCGCGCGTTCCACTGGACCCACTTTTTTTACTTGAAAAAATATTTCTAACGACTTTATTAGGATGGTATGTGCGAAATTGTTGAATTTGAAACTTAAGTTTCAAACATTCGCGAAATTACTGAAGACGGCTTTGTTCAATAAACGTAATTGTTTCTAAAATTATATATTTCTACCGTAGTAGAAATTAACTGTGTATTTCTTTAATTAATCAGGGAGATGTAAAAGCCAGGAAAATTTTTAATGAGGATATCGAAAATTTTTTTACGGTATTTCATCTTTGTCATTCACGATATTAAATATGTATTTTTTTTTTAAATTTCTTTTGATTGTTTTATTAATCTGCATATTTCTACAAAGTCATTGAATTTTGCAAAATTTTCAAGAGATTTTACGATCGTCCACGAGTGAAATTTGAGGCATTCTTTTTTTAAAAATGAATTTTTACTCTTTCTGGAGTATGAATTCTCCAACAATAGAGTTACATTTCACTCCAGAAAGTGCGAAATTTTACTTATAAATTGTGACAATTCACTCTTTTCCAGAATAGTTCAATGTTTGCTCCTTATGGAGTGAATCCTCACTCCAGGATATTCAAAGTGTAAAATCATGTATTTTGCAACTTTGTGTTTGACTTGCAAGTTCAAATTGTTTACGTCTAAAAATGTTCGCAGTGATGTAAAAAAAATAAATGTTGGTCTTGAGCTCGTTGGTCAATTTATTAATCAAAATCAAGATCGAGGTCAATATAAAATATGTAGAATTACGATTGCAGCTATATCTATCTTTGAAGTTGTATACGATTTTATTAAAAAGGAATAGTCCGGTACCAATCATGCACGAAACCACCAAGATTCATGACACGTGACAATCAAATATTCGAAAATATGATATTATTGAATTATAAAAGGGGATTAAACGACATCTTAATGACGAAGTTTTCTCAACCGGATAACTGATGTTGAGAATCATTATAAGAAATGTGGGTCATTACGACAAGCGCTTCAACATAATGACGCGATGCGATTGGAATAAACCAGCCATTTTATGGGCTCATTTATTTTTCCTATTTACGAAATCAATTCTAATAAACTCGGATTTTATTTACCTTGCGGAATAAGAATGGCTCGCGCGACAAAAATAGAAAAATATTGACGCAATTACTGAATCGCGTATTCATTCACAGGCTGTACCATCGGCCACGGGATAATAGTAAACTTTTAACAGAAGTATAGTAATTCTTGCTTTATGAAGATCGTAAATCGTTTTTCTAAGGCAACGCCATGCGCATAAAATTGCAGATATATCGATGTATACTGGAAAGTGCGTATCGCAGATTGAAGCACCGCTATATTTTTCACCGTGTGAAACGCGGGAAAAGTGTTTTTCATGATGCAACCAACTGTATCGATCGTGCAAACAACCACTTAGTTCAATGACCAAAAAATAAAAGAAAACAGTTTTTTAATCGGGCGAATAATGAAAACTGGTTGTGATATGGTGGGGACAAAATTATTATCGAATTTTGTCATATCACATAGTGTAAAGAAACCATGAGATTATTTTCAATTATAACAATCCAGTAAATGAAGAAAGATTAAAAGTAAAAATATTGGATTAAGAAGGATCACTTTCATTCAACATTCGTAGTAATGGTAAACAAACTTACTGAAACAGTAGTGATTCCATTAATTCCATCAAATATTTGAAATGAAATTAAAAAAAAAAAAAATAAAAAATGAATAATGTAATATATAAAGTACAAAATGTAACCTACAATAAAAGTAGAGTGAAACTAAAATATACAATAAAATAAAAAAAGAAATATATGTCAGAGTCCGAAACTTAGGCGATAATCTGTAGCTTCTGCGCACTTCTAAGTCGGTCGAATTTTCGCGCGAAACTCATTCCCATTGGCGGTATTTAAATTTTCAAGCACTGAACAATATATAACTCGGAAACTTCTCGTGGCGGCGGCGATAACGATCACTCAAAACTGACAAATTCGAACTTTTAGTCGTCCTTCAAAGTACATAAATTACTTGGAAAGCGGCAATGAGTTAAACTTCACTAACGGGTGATTTATGCAAAATATTGAACGATCTTATCAAATAGAAAAGCACCATGAGAAACACCCAAGACCGCAATTTCTTACTCCATTAACGAAACTTTCTACCAACTGTGAACGGATAATTGCTACGAGCCACTGGTAAGTATATATAAAGCACGCTTTTTTTGTTTTTTTTTTTGAAAATCCCTTCCAAACAATTTGACCGTTTTTTTTTTTTTTTTTTTTTTTTTTTTTTTTTTTTTTTTTTTTTTTTTTTTTTTTTTTTTTTTTTTTTTTTTTTTTTTTTTTTTTTTTCACTTGGTCGAAAACAATGCGACTGGGGCTTTGATCGGCTGCTGGGGAAATTATCGATTAAAGTAATGAAAAAAAAAAATAAATTAATAACTTACAATCGCTGCGTTGCGTATGGCCATGTCTTTTCGCAATGTGGCCACTGGGTGTGGTGCGTTATACCTTACTAGCTCCAACAACTCCCCGTCTCTTAGTTCTTATACTTATATCCCCGTTAAATTGCCGAGCGCGGACACACCGACGCGCGGGCCAACTTTCCTTTGATTCTGCACTTCTATCAAACGATTCATGGAGAGCAACAACGAGAAATGAATCTTTCTTCTCCAAGTCTCCTGGGCATTTGCATCCGAACTGACAAGGAGTTTTCGAAAAAAATGCGATTCTGATGTACTTGAAGGTGGGGGGCACCTTAAGCTATCTCCCCCTCCCCCGCCCCTCTCTCTTTATCCGCCGAGATTTGAAATTGCGATGATCGTCTTACAGATTAAGGATCTGTTACATTTAGAACAATTGGTAATCATATTTTGATGGTAATCAAGCTTAGTGATATCATGCATTTTAAGTACTGTCGTCTGATTTCCTATTACGGCTTCGTACAGACCAGCAGAAACGTCGAATTGGATTGCAGACATTTTTTGAAAATGCATTTTTAATGTGTGGTCTTTTCTCTTTTTAATTGATTTTTTGAAATCCTCCACCTTTTAGCTATACCTATTGCAATATTAATTAATATTTACCGCAATTAATATTTCACTGCAACTAATCAAATAGTGTAACAATACATATTTATTTACATATTTTATTATTAACTTTGAGAAATCCTTTTGATTCATAAAAATTAGTTACTAATTATCCAGGACTCAATCGAGAAACTCGTGAATTTACTTAGTGGAGTAGCTATACTTTGGATCAATCATATCGAAAGTATATATATCTTTAAGCATAAAAAATGAATGTATATCTATTTTTGGAGACATTTTGGATTTCTGAAGATCATCCCTATAATTTTCCAGCATCCCAGATAGCAAAACAGCAGGTATGTCCGATTTTTTGCGGTCTGGGATAATGCACTCATGAAATGAAATGTGATATTGTTCACTAATTTTTTAATTAGTAGTTGTAGTCTTTGCACGTGACTAATAATTGAGGAGGTGTCATCGAACTAATGTCGTTTAAAAAAAGTTATTGAAAATCCCTATTTGCGGTCAGTACACTGTTTTTTATCTTTGCACGCTGATGACAGAAATGAACAAAAGACCAGATAATTAATACTCTCTAAAATTTCATGGAATGAAATTTTCATTCTTCACTCTTTCACTCTTTAATAGTGACATTTCACACTTTGTGGAGTGGGTCGAAGAATTTACACACCAAACAGAATGAAATGTCACTCTTTGTGGAGTGAAATTTCACTCCAAGAAATTTAGAGAGTAATGTTATTGCAAATTGGCAACGTCGCAAATAATTGCAGTAAGTCGTAAGAACATTTTTAATTATTTAACTTATAATAGTATCATTGACATTGTCTTTCGAATGAATGTTGTATTGAAATATATATATATATATATATATATATATATATATAATTTTATAGAAGGGTGGTTACGAGGACATTTTTTGAAATATAATGGTAGTTATGGGGACATTT
>JAPYZR010002051.1:0-55747 GCA_030522945.1 Trichopria nigra
TACAAAAATTGGTAAAAATTGAGAAGTCGACAAAATTTCAAAAACAAACTTAAGGAAAATTTGGAAACCACCAAAACATGGTAAAATATAAAGAAAAAATAATTTACAAAAATTAAAATAAAAAAAAAAAAAAAAAAAAAAAAAAACAGTGAAAATTGACAGAAAACGAAAGTTGAAAAAGTTGAAAAAGCAGAAGATATTGAAAAATGAACCAATCGAACTTAAAAAATGTATAAAATTAATAAGAAGGAGTAATAATAATTGACAAGAATTAAGAAAATTAATAAAGAATCGATATCCTCGTAATATCTCAATAAAAATAATAATAAAATAAAAAAGTTTCTCTCTCATCAAAGCTTGATAAAGATAAACCTATTATAGTTTCGATTACGTTAGATATAACCACAGATTTATTTATAATTTTTATTTTTGCATCATTTGACAAGTCATGGATTCAATTGAATAAGATATAAATATATATATATATATATATATATATATATATATATATATGTATTTTTTTTTCTCAAACTAAATGTAAGATAACGTTTTTCATCTTTCAAATATTTTCAAATAAAGCCAAGCTGGTCGCACTATAAGTTACACAAGTCCACCTACATTGCGGAATAGACGCCTTGTTTATTTAGACCTCTCAAAAAAACAAAAAAAAAGATTAGATCGAGTCGACGTTTCATAATCAGTGTTATCCTCCACCTCGCTAATTCCGCGACGCCTTTCCTCCGCGGATTCGCTTATAATTATGTATGCAAATTTTAATTAGTCTACTTCGCCGTTTCGATATTGTTCATTGTTCGCCATCGTCCTTTCTCCTCCTCAAAGATTGAGATTCCCTCTCGGCGTCGGAGGAGGTACCGAGGGGCGAGGAGGTACTACGACAACGACAACGTGGCCTCCGTGTTCCAGAACGTGACTTGGTTGCAATATTTAAAAGGTACCTCGACGCGTCAATACTCCTCGCGACAATCTCACGTGACGAGACCGAGCTTCCTTCGTTTCTTCATGCCTTATCATTCCTTCCGTTCGTCGTCATCTTATCCCTTGGACGAGGAAAAGAGTCTGACCTTAACCTGGGACCATCTACTGAACTCGACACCCCCCAACGATTTTCCCGCATCATTTCCCCGGATTTTCCACTTCTTATTGTATAACTTAAGCAGACGGTCAAAATTCCGCCCTACATTCCGTACACGAATGTTTCGCGATCGATCCTTGCCCTAAGAATTATATTAGCCCGCGAGCTCTTGCCGAACCAATTTTTGCATTGTGGCTGAAGTATAGATATGTATATGTACGACTGCGGCATGTACTCCGAGTTCCGTCACGTAATTTAATGCTATAATGAACCAATTACTTGCGCCAGTACTGGAAGTACTGTGATTTAACGCTTATTGCATATAATAATTCAATATCATCATCATCATTGTTGTATCGTTATATTCGGCAATGTGCAAGGATGTCAATTAACGCTAATGCGATTCGTATGCAGAACATTGCATAGTTCGGTTCGCTATACTTAATAGATATTACGAGATTTTTTCATTGTTGTTGGGGAAGTAAGCAAATAATAACGCTACACGTATAACGTTCGAAACTGGTATTAACGCCCTCGCAGCTTATACGATGAAAGCACGTAAATTGAACTTGGTCGTGAATTTTGTAATTAGGTTTTGCATTTGAGACAAAAAGAATTTAGGGCAAAAAACCGTAAATTGCACATTGTCGACCGCAATTATGTTACGACGTAACAAAAGCCAATTTCGGTTCGGTAATAAAATTAACAAAAACTAGGATATATTGCGGTATACATGAATAATAATCAGCATACTTTGATAACTTAAATATATATATAAATTATTTGATTTGTCAATATTCTTCAATGTCTTTCTGTAAATATATATTTGCAAATTTTGTTTGTAAATAATTACAAAATAGAATTATTACACTGATATCATTTTTTTAATTTATCCCCTTCCATAGTTTGTTTTTTATATAAATAATTTTCATTTTTGTATCAATTTTTTAACAATTTATCGAATTCCGCCTAAATACCATCTCTAAACTATTTGAAGCGTATATAAATAGTGAATTTTCATTTTTAACAGTGACATTTTACTTGTTCTAGAATGTAAATTCTCAACCCACTCCAAAATAGAGTGAAGTTTCACTCCCCAAATAGCACTGGACGTCCAATATACGTCCATATTTCGTCCAGGAAATTTCCTTACTTAAGTTATTTATTTTCCTTACTTACTTAAGTAAGTCATTTCATGGTCGTAAAATGTTCGTCCAAAGTATGTCCATTATTAGTCCATTTTAGAATTTTTGTTTGTAAAATCCGGCGCAACACACCTGGTCCATAGGACAGTTTTAGTAACGTTGCGGAAACAGTAAATGATATGCCCTACCTCAGAAGCGCAAATGCGGGAGTAAAGCACGCATTTTACGCCCCCGTAGTACGAAATATATATACTGATTATATCGGTTAGCAATTAAATCGATATTTTTTCTTTCACGCAGTTCCCATTATTATTGAATCTTTTCTTTAGGGATCCTGCCAACGCTAACTTCTGTCATTTTCCGAATCCAATTTCTCCTACGATTTATCCATAGATCCTGTCAATTTGAACGATTTTATTATAAATATGTAGAATATACAAGGCGTACCAAAAGTTGCAACAAGGTGTAACATTAGAAAAAATGAAAATGCCCAAAGGGGTTGGAAAGGGATTAATAAAAAATTGTTAAAATACTTTACGACTGAGTTAGTAATCTAAAGAAATTAAAAAAGTTAATCAGTCATTATACTAAATGAAAAAAATTAAAATGCGACGTTTCGATGCAAAGTTTCCGATCCTCTTCTGAAAGCTAAATAAAAATAAATAAATAAATAAATGAATAAATAAATAAATAAAAATAATAAATTTATTTATTTTTATTTTGCTTTCAGAAGAGAATCCGCATTATTTTTATTTATTTATTTATTTAATTATTTATTTATTTATTTATTTATTTATTTATTTATTTATTTATTTATTTATTTATTTATTTATTTATTTATTTATTTATTTATTTATTTATTTATTTATTTATTTATTTATTTATTTATTTATTTATTTATTTATTTATATATTTATAAATTTATTATTTTTATTTATTTATTTTTATTTGGCTTTCAGAAGAGGATCCGCACTTTGGATCGAAACGTCGCATTTTAATTTTTTTCATTTAGTATAATGACTGATTAACTTTTTTAATTTCTTTAGGTTGGAAAGGGATGCCCACTTAAATGGTACCACGGGTCGAGTGCGAGGGCTCATTTGAATGGTTATTTCGAGGAATACAAAATACTAGATGGCGTTGCGATCTCTTTTTGAGTTATTTGAATGTAAAAATTTTCATTTTCAAAAAAAAACGTGTCTCGCAAGTGAAGTGAGTCGAGGGTTCGTTATATAGTGTCTCATTGCACTAACGACATAGTTACTGCGTATTTCGTCTGATAAATAGTAGAGGCTGTTTTCGAATTATTATCGATTTTCTGATGATGTTTTGGTGTTCCCATTTATGGAATTCTTTCATAATGCGTGAAAAGCCATTTTAATCGTAATAACAAATTTGCGAAAATTACCATCGAGTTTTAAATTGTCACGTCGACAATGGCGAAGAAACGACAGTCGTACGAAATAGTTATCTTAACGATTCATCAAAACCGTATACTGGGACGTATTTCGCGAAGAGAAAAATGACCGTAAATTAAAAATCAACACTCGCGGGTTACTTTCAACGGATCATTTCTTTTATCTGCCGGAGGAAAAAAAATGTTTACGCAAATAACACGCGGAAACTCATTCATTCGCTATTCCATACGAGTGCGAACCGGAAGCAGACAAGGTTCGCTCGTTGCACGCGAACGGAAGTAGACGGGGAGGCGAGAAAATTCAAGGAATTATGACAATCTTGATGAGAAACGCTATAGAAAAACGGGTAACCTGGCGAATGCAGCGAAACGTGAAATGAAATCGGAAAAACGGCAATCTTTCACGTATTTGACATTTGGATTAGAGGCTCCAATGGGAAAGGAAATTTGGCACTTTTCTTTTTTTGCTGAATGAATAGTAAAGCGAAAGAATTAAAGGGAACATTGTATCTTCGAGATATTCTACTGACAGGCTGGAAAATGAGATTATGGGCTGCTTTCGGTCGTGGTATAGGATATATTTGTACTTGGCATAGGTTTTTTTTTTGCAATTTTCCTATGCCAAGCACGATTGTTGATAACCTAACTGCAGGACGTTTCATAAATATTGTCATAGAATGTAGGACGAATGGGAAGGGAAAAATAAAAACACAATTTGATACATATATCTAAAAAGTATACCATTGGACTTTGGTTTACTTTATTTCCTATGTCGATGATGGATTCATGTTCGTAAAATTGACGTCCTAATTATCTGGACATTAAATGTTTTACGTCGATTTTTGTCAATGCAGATGAATTTTTTTCACTTTCTTAAAATGGACATTTTTTTTCCAGGTAATATATGAACGACAATTGTACATACGTATATTTAGACATCTTGAGGCGTTCACCATTTTGGATGTTCGCGATAAATTCGTTGACGATTTGTGCGTGAGATTTTGCTTTCGTCGTTAATTAATATGATAAAGTACCAGCGTTATATACACATTCATTTCTCGAATGTCTTAATACTTTCAGTTATACCAACGTTGATAACAAAGATTGCTTGATAATAACACGACAACTTATTGCTTTTAAAAATTACTACATATGCCTCGTCAATGCCCAAGTCTTGTGAATTAAGTCTCGAAAGTATCGCATAACGATATTTGCTACTCAACCATCGCAATTTTGACAATTATGCAACAACTACGTAACAGTTACGTAACTTTTACTTTCAATGTTTGCAGGGTATTGTTTGTATATCGGAGCTTTTCTAATACTTACCTAATCTAATATTTTAGTTTTGAATTGAGGTTTAAGGTTTTAACCGAAGTTCAATTAAAAAATAGACATTAACCATTATAAAATTCTTGTAAACAATCGACACATAGTTATAAATAGGGTTCTCAAGTTGATTGTTGTTTCGTAAGCTTGATTTGAAAGTACATTATCTTGCAATACATCATGACGAATTTATAAAAGTTCTAATAAATCAAAGTTTATACGTATTGTTCTACAAAATTCTGATAGGAATCCTCGTAAACGATTTAATATATGAGCAGGAAGTATTGCTGGGGTAGCAGACGAGGCCGGAAGTGTGTTACATTTGTAGCTGACACCCGAATCTGTAGCCAAGTGTGCGAACAGATGGCTAGGAAGCGAAACAATCGGGCAGAAACGTGACCGAATGAGAGAAGTTAGACTTTCGCAACAAATCGGGATCTTGTATAAATCTTATTTGTTGTCATTATTTAATTTCGTATTCATTTTGAAGTACTGTGATCTTTACAATGGGTCAATTAAAAAAATCCCAATGTTGTCTAGTTTTTTTACCAGTTTTTCATCAATTTTTATTAACTCTATACGGTTTACTGGGTTAGGTTAGGTTAGGTTTTTACTCAGTTATGTTCATAACGATTATCGTAGAAATGTTTTATTTCATTTATTCCCGAATTTTCGTTAATTTCATGTTTGTCATTTTTTGTACATTTGTATTTTGTGAAATTTTGTGACTTTCTCCTACTTTTTATTATGCATATTATTTTTGCACATTATTATTATAATTCTAAATATTTTTGTTTTATGAGTTATTAATTATTTTGATTAAATGTCTCCATTACGTAATTTCTTCTTAACTTTGGCTTAACATGTAAACTTTCTCTACCATCATTGTTTAAATCGTTAATAATTGTTTGGTTGGTTTGAAGTATCGAACTTGGTCACTCGACAAAAATAAATTACTATATGTTTTTTCATCAAATATCCACGTTTCAGACTATATACTGGACCCAAAAAGGCAATAAAAAATTTCCTGGATCTTGTACGAATGTATATAGGTACATTGTCTAGCGCTGTAGCTCACGAACGGAAATCAGTATAGAAAATGTGCTTGGCCAACAAACGTATTTTGTCTCAACTTAGATCCGATTAGTTTTTGGGATGTATCAATACAAAAATGGAGGGGGGGGGGGGGGGGCGATGTTCAAAAAGATTTTCTTGATAAACTTTAAACTTACATATCTTTTTGTTTATTGAAATTGGCCGATTAGAAGTCAATATCGTTGGTTTTCCAAAATACTCGAAAATTTTTGAATTTTTAATATATAAAAGTAAAAAAATTATTTATATTCGTTTAAACACTTTCTTCTTTACTAATTAATTAAATAAATATAAAGACTCATTTTTAAATATTTAGATTTGTTCATTGTTTATTTTTATTCAATAGTGATTTTTCTATCTTAATAAAAAACAAATTTATAACTTAATCAGATTATATATATATATTGATTATTTGTCATACGTATCGTGAAAATTGAATTCAGAACTAAAGCATTGATTGATGGATGAAATTCAATGATAGCAAATGAAAATTCTATAACCATTATTGAAAAATATTCTTTACTTTATATATTTGGTGCAATTGAATACCTCCAATAATATACGGTTTCTTTAATTTACAATAACCGTTCCATTTTATTTATGCTTTTTTTTTTGAAATCCCACTTTTTTGAAAAAAAAAAAATTAATAATTTATTTTCTTTTCTCGATGGAAAATAAAATAAAAATGAAAAGTCGTTTTATTCGCGAACGAAATATTTTCTTTTTCCACCGATATAAAACTTCTCTATACAACAATTTTCAGGTCTTTAAAATATTTCATTTATATTTGATTATCCACCAATAAAGCTCCATGTCATGCGTGAAATATCGAAGATTTTCAATTTCTCGGAAACTCTCTAAATAGCTTATAATTTAATCCATGGGAGATATTTAATTTTTATATTACGTGAAAAAGTATTTTTTTTTCAGTAGAAATTTCAGATATTTACTAAGCCGAGTAATTTAAAGAAAGACATTTTAAGATATATCGAGATATTAGTCAATCTTTCGAGAATATTGGTATTGTCATTTAGTTTCTGAACTCCTTATTTTAGAGACATCTCATTCCACTAAAATCAAAATCAGAAAGTCAAGCATATATGCATAAAGTGGTAATCAAAGTTGGTAATCAATTGTATTTTTGTACTGCTTTCTCATTATTAGTTAAATTGCACACTTAGAGTAATTATTAATGCTCTTCAAACGTCAACATTACTAAATCTTATTTCGAGTCATTTATAAAGATAGCCAATTATCATTGCATTTTTGACCTTAAAAACTCGATGTAGAAAATAAAAATGGTATAACTTAATTTTATATATGATTTTCAAGTTTCTGATTTCAAATATTGGTATTAAATCATAAATAAAAGTCTAAACCATTAACATTCTAAGCTTCATCATGTTTAACAGATTTTTATTCTATAGGAAAAGTGCAAAAGTGATTTCGAATATCTTTTATTCATAATAATTAATAATTACGTATATTAACAATAGTTTATTTTATTCCTTTGTGATCTACGAGATTTTGTGGTATAATTACTGACATTTTGAAAACTATACGTCTTAAATTATTTTTTTCGTATTTGATATGTAAAATGGTTTGTTTTCAATTTTATTTTCATTTTGTATTCTATCAACTTTTCTCATTTTTATTCCTATAATCTTTATAATAGTATTTAATTAATTGTTTTTTTGTCTTGCTACATATTGTTCAGACTGCGTTTATAGTTTCTGTGGATTCACCTGACTTTTTGTTTCAACCTGATCCATCCATTCTCTATATACATTGATCTTTATATTTCTTACAACTATGTATTAATGAGACATATTGTCTTCTCACAATAATAATCTGTTTTTTTTATGTTAAATGAAATAATTAGTTTATTAACTTCCATCACTCTGGCACAAATACAATTATACAATCTCGCTTCTTGCACGTATTCGAGTTCGTTCAGTTTTCAGTTAATCGCTCGAACCTTGCCCATAGCCCTCCTTTGACTGTTGTCAGAAAGGTACGAGGATCAAACTGAAAAGGAACTTTGGTTTTCGTGGAAACTTCCAGGGAACAATTTCGCAACACCGTAACCAAAGCTGCCTTCACCTGCATTATCCCAAATCGCATTCCCACACAGATTCTAGGACCTTCTCCGAACGGCAAATACGTGAATTTAACAATATCGCTTTTCTTATCTGGATGGAATCTATCGGGATCGAAGGTTTCTGGATCCTTCCAAAATGTCTCGTCAGTGTGAAGTCCGAGCACCGGTATAAATATTAGTTGTCCTTTTCTCAGTGTGCACGACTGTCCATTTGATCCCGTTAAAGTGCAGTCTTTCGTGCAAGTCTTAAACAATGGATCCAATATCGGAACCATTCGCAAGGACTCTTGCAGAACTTGTTCCAAATACGTCATTTCTTTTAGGGACTCGTAAGTGATTTCTTCATTATGCTTTCTCAGGACGGATGTGATTTCGTGGCGAACTTTTCGCTGAATATCAGGATGCTGCGATAGATAATATGTTGTAGCAGCAGCAACAGTGCTGGATGACTCGTAAACATCCGCGAAAAATGCAACCAATCGCGCTGCTAGGACTTCCACATCCGGATCTTCCATGTCTTCGAGAGCAAAATGGAGAACGTCATTTTTCTCGCAAGTTTTGTTTTCAAGTCGGTCTTTCAAGATAGATTTTGTAATGTCCCGGAAGAAATGATCCACTTCTTTCGACAAAAATCGCGCACCAAACATGTCACCAATTTCCGGGACGTAGAATCTTAGCGATTGTTGGATGCCGTTCGTAAACGAAGGCTGAAAAATATTCTTGATCATTTCCGAATAGGATTGGGGACTAGGATTGTCCTCGAAACTGCAACCTTCGATACCGAATCCACAGTTAGCGGAAACCTCACCGGTGAATCTCATGAAAAACTCCTTCAATTCTACTTCGTACTTTCCGGAGTTACTTTCGATCTTTCGGTCCAGGAACGTTTTCATTTTCATGCAAACGCCGTGAACTATCGTGAACAATAATCTCAACTTCTTGCTGGAGAAGATGGCGAGCAACTTTACACGCGACTCTTTCCAAATCGTATCAGTCGCAAAGAAGGGATTTTTGCAGAGCAAAGGATCTGAAATTGGATTGAGGATGAGTGCATTGTTACTAAAATTGGCGAAACTGGTCACGAGTATGCTTTTCACTAATTCCGGATCGCGAACTAGCAGACACGGCGTTCGCAGGAAAAAAATCCCATATTTGCTCTTCCCTTTCATGAGTTTGTAATAACGCTTGCACAATAAACTCGGATTCTCGCGGGTGAACAATACCGGTAGCATGTGCCCAAAACCGGGAATCGCTCCTGGTGCCGAGTCTATTCCTTGATTTTTCCAATAATCAAAGTGCCACGTGAAATAGAAATATAAGAGGATCAGGCTGATGACGAGAAACGCGATCACGTACTCCATCATTTCGGTAAACTGCACAACTAATGACGTCGGTTTTGTTTTAACCTCTCAGAGAATTGAATAGAATCGAACGAGACGATGCAGTCGATACAGGAAGCAAAATCTGCACCTTAGTCTGAACTGAGCTATTGCAAATAAAACGAGACCAATGAAGTAGTAGAGTGATAATAGTCTAAATGCGCATGAGCAATGGATCCGACCTTGAATATGATGCGCGTCATTTTATCTATAAGGTCATGAAAATGCCACATATACGTTTAGAGAACGTGACAAATTGTTTTCATTTAGCAGAGTCGAATTGATTGTAGTTGGCTTTTAAAGGATTAACAATTGTTGGTGCATAAAAGAAGAAAATAATTCGAATTCTCGATGTGTATTACAAGACAATTTCAATCATCGAAACGTGATGGCATTTCAACGAGTCTCTATATTAAGAATGTCGTTATTAATCGACCACAGATAAAAGGACAGCGAAGCCACTTTTATTCCGGTCCTCATCTTTCAGTATTCTTTATACTCGTACACTCGTTAAAAACTATTGTACATTTAATTAGAAACGACACGTTGGTGTGCGAGAAATATGTCAATGACATTTTAAATTTATTTTCATTGTCTAGGAATTCAAATAAAATGAAAGAAAATAATAATCTTATACAACTTTTAAGTGTATTGACTTTACGAGCGTTAATGAATTCCTCGACGTACATTAAGAAAGACAGTTTGTACAATGATTATTCGACGTCTGTCAAAGACGTGACATTCCCTATGGACCAAAATGTTATTCACGCGGTGTGTAGTTTCAATTAACCAACTACAATGTGCGATTAATCATTTGAGAATCATAAAATATGTAAATTTTAATTTAATCGAATTTCAACTGCTATAAAAATATTGATTGAAGTTAAACTTTATTATATTAAATATTATAACTTAAAATACGTTATGTACTAGAAGAATTTCGATATAAAATTATTAGTAAATCTAGTTTAATGCGTATCTTAGGTAGTTCAATTCGTCCGTTGGAATAAAATAATAAAAATGTTCACGAAGAAAATTTCAAAAAAACGTAACTGAAAATGTTTACATTAACTTTTTAAAAATTCATAATTAGTTCACTAACATTAATGAATAATTAACGTAATTGTGCAAACTTTAATTAAACTTTTACATTCAAAAATTTTATGTACATTCAGAAATGTATGAATAATGAAAAAGTGTTATAAATTAATAAGAATTGTTTGCGATGTTGAGGATAATGAGAAACTTTGCATAAATTGGTATAAAGTTCATTAAATAAACTATAGAAATCGTCAAAGCATCTAGAAATAAACGAAAAACATAAACATGAAGTAATTGAATATAACTTTGGTAATAATTGTGTAACTAATTAGTGGCTTGATTTCTTTGAAAGTTTTAACAAAGGAAATAAATTATTACAAGACCAACAAGGTTCATATTTATTTATTAACGAGGACGAAATAGAAAATGTATAAATCGGATGGGAACGAAAAGAAATAATTTTCAAATCATGAGAACTATGGATGATTGTACAACTGAAATGAATGGCAGCGCCGCATGGTTTCACTGTGACAAATGTAGACAAAAGCAACAACAATATCACGTAATGTACATTGTCTTATCGTTTTAGTGTAGCACATGGTAAAAATTAGAATATCATCATAGACAGTAGGAGGACGCTAACATATTTACATTAGAATGTTGTTCAGTGTTTTTCTTTGAAGTATTATAATGACAGCCAGAATCGCTCTATTATTCCTTCACATTTATTCAATACAACAGATATAAAATAATAAAATAAATTTGAGCTGAAATAAAATGTAAAATACAGTCTCACATTACAATAGTACGTCCAACGTTTATTACAAAACATCTATTTTCAACATTGAAAGGCACTTTCAAACTTACCATTTTATCAAAACATTTTTAAAAGTAATTTAACATCTCAAATAAACTGACTAAATCTACAACTAACGAATCACTTGACTACTTTCTACACTGACGTAAAATAACATACAATATTAAAATTTCCGACGATAAAAAGAAAGACGATAAAAAATGTTCTATATAGTTCTTTCATCGCAGTAATTTCATTCATTTGTGTTCACTCAAGCGTTTGATCTTTGCCCACACGCCTCCTTTCACAGCCGTCAGAACTTTTGTTTTACTGGAATATTCGAGAGAATAGTCTTCAACATCATAATCGTGGCTAATTTCACCAACATGATTCCAAATATAATTCCAACGCAAATTCGAGGACCTTCTCCAAATGGCAGATACGCGTACTTGACGATATTCGCCTTATTGTCTGAATGAAATCGGTCAGGCTCGAAGGTTTCCGGTCTGACTCCACGATTAGCCATCCGGTCTCGTCAGTGTGATTTCTTTGGTGCAGTACTACATGGAAGTGCCGAATATCGTATTCATTCGCCTGGTTTCGGATAAGACTTGATCCAAATACGTCATTTCCTTCAAGGTTTCATATTGGGATCTGACATGAGCCGGTGGCCGATTTGCGAACTAATCAAAGCTTGCATTTCGAGAAAGGTGATTGGGCCATAGGCCAAAATGGCGGTATTTGTCAGATCCCAATAGCCGAGTCCTCCGTTGTGTTTTTCAATAACTGACAGAATTGTCTGTCGTGTTTGTTCTTGAATTTCAACATGACATGAAAGACGATATGCGATGAAAAATCGAGTGTCTAGACGATCAGCAAGATCAGGAATATAGAATCGTAGAGCTTGTGAGATGCCATTCGTCAGCGACGGTTCAAAAATGCTTTTTATCATATCTGCGAAAGACTCTGGACTGGGATTGTCATCAAAACTATGGCCTTCTAGTCCAAACCCAGCATTGACAACTATTTCCCCTGCATATACCTTGACAGTAACACCTTCAACTCAATTTCGTAAATGCACTTATTTTCATCGATTTTCTGGCTATGAAATTGTTCATTTTCAAGCACACGCGACCGACGATATCAAAAAGAATTTTCAACTTTTTACTAGAGAAGACACTCGATAGTCTGGACCTCGATTCCCTCCAAGCCTTATCCGTAGGAAAAACTGATTTTGATTCGGTTGTTACCGAAATTTGCAAAATTGGTCATGAACACACTCTTGACCGCAGTTCTGTATCGCGAACAATCAATGTTGGCGTTAGTAAAAAGAAGATTCCATACATGATTTTGCCGCGCATTCTTTCGTAATATTTATTGGCCAGTAGCATAAGGTTCTCACGATTGAAAATAACCGGAAACATATTTCCAAAGCCGGGAGTTACGCCGGAAGAGCAATCCACACCTCGGGGTCGCTAGTGGTCGAAATTCCATGTTATAGATAGAAATATATGCTGGCTAGGACAACAGCTAAAAATGCAATCATAATCAATTTTTAGCTGTTGTTCTACGATCAATGATCCCACTGATTGTTCGGAAGTAACTGCTGCGCAAGTCTATGCAGATTCAATAGAACCTAATTTTGACGCTACATAATCCTAGTGATTGAGCAGTTTATTCGTCCTTGGGGCGATAAAAATGTTTGAAGGCATCAAATATGTCTTGTATTTATTTTAACGCTTACGAATATTTTAATTAACGTTAGTGTTTGATTAGCACTTTGAAAAATCGATATAGACGAGTTGTCACCAATGAAAGCATATAAAAATACCTTTTGTCATTCTTTATTAAAAAAAGATAAACCTCGGATTACTTATACTAATTGGTTTACTACATCGAGACTTTAACATGTTTCAGAGGCTTTTTAATCAACGTCAATTTCAAATACGAAAACTTTCGTTGCAGATAAGAAAACTATACTCACTTGAGACTTAATAGAAAATAAACACGAGTGATAAAAAATGTCATTATGCTGATTGATTATGGATGCACTCCGTTGATATAAGCAAACTTTCCCCACAGTCCACCTTTAACCACGACTGTATTAGTATTAGGATCCATCTTCAAAGGCGGCTTCGTCTTATCTGAAGGGAGCAGCTCGTAATTACGAAGAATAGTCGCCAAGGCCGCTTTCACCTGCATCATTCCCATGCGCATTCCAACGCAAATTCTGGGTCCTTCGCCAAAAGGTAGGAAAGAAAATTTCGTTATACGTTCTTTGTTCTCGGCGCTGAATCTTTCAGGATCGAATAATTTTGGGAGGTACCAGAACTCCTCATCCCTGTGGAGGGCGTCTATCGAAATGAAAACCATAGTTCCGGGTACGAGGCGACAGTTCTGACCATCGGAACTCTTCAGATATGTCTCTTTCGTACAAATCTTCACTAAGGTCCCAAGTGGTGGATTCATGCGAATAGACTCTAGAATGACTTGCTCCAAATAAGTCAATTCTTTCAAAGATTCATAGGTCAGTTGATCGTTGTATTTTTCGAACACGTCATTGACTTCGGATCTAGCCCTTTCCTGAACATCGGGATTCGTTTGCAAACGATAAGCTACAAAATGTAAAACTGCACTCGACGTGTCGTAGACGTCAAAGAAGAAACCTGACACCTGCGCACAAATGCTATTTACGTCGCGTTTCCTCATTTCTTCGGCAGTGAAATCCAAAAAATCGTTGGTTGCGGTATAGTGCTGCCTTCTCGATTCCGCCATCATGTTAACAGTATTTCGAAAAAACTTGTCGACTTTCAGGGGCATTACACGAATCCTGAAGAAATCAGCAATGGATGGAACTAAAGTGCGCAAAGCGCCTTGGATACCACCGAGAGTCGTAGGTTGGAACATGTCCTTTGCCAAAGATGCGAAAGATTGCGGGCCACGATAATGTTCAAAACTATGGCCTTCAATACCCAACCCGGCATTAGCCGCGACTTCTCCGGTGAATTTAAAGAAAAAATCTCGAAGTTCCAGTTCACACACCCCATCAGCATCATTAATTTTCCAGGCCAAGTAGTACTTGCATTTTATACATACTCGATTTACAATTGAAAAAATGTGCTTTAATTTTTTCCCAGCGAGCGCATGAACCATTCCCACTCGAGAATTTTTCCAGATTTCGCCAGATGAAAAGAATGGAGTGTTGGCAAGTAATGGATCCAAGTGAGGACTGAGTCGGTTCAAGTTGTCGGCAAAATTTGAAAAGTTCGTTACGAGAACACTTTTGATCATTTCGGGATCCCGGATCATCAAAGCTGGCGTTCGTAGATAGTAAAAACCAAGCATACTTTTGCTGCCCATCTTTTTGTGCAATCTTTCACTTAAAAGAGCCAAATTCTCACGAACTATCACTAACGAAAATGCATGTCCGAAACCGGGAATTGCATCAGGCACACATGGGATACCTTGTTTAGCCCAGTACCAGTAATTCCATGTCGTATAAGAATAGACGCTCATGAAAATAACGATCAGAATAATGACAATCTCCGACCAGTCCATTTTAAATCGTAAACGTTGCAAAAGTCAAAGAAGTCTCTGCTAAACTGATTCGCCTTATCTGCAGCGACAAAGTTATCAGACGCTTTATTGTAGTAGGGAACTCACCGATGCAACATTTAATTCGCCTAAGAAAAGCATGTTGTTGCGGACACCCACAGACTTGATGTATAATTAGTAAATGTAATATCACATTGTTACTATAATATCACAGGTAAAAATAAAAAATAAACATTATAAATGCATTCATAACAATCGAAACCAATTTAACATTTAGTCTTTATCAGTTTCCATTGATAGACCTTTCACCCAGTACGGATTCTACTTAATTCATATATGATATGTAATTGATAAATTACGATAAATTTGTCATAATGTTATTAAAGTAGAATTGAACGTAAACGCAGCACTTATCGGAGAGAAATTGTTTCAGAACCACACACATACACAGGCATGCGATTCAAGAATATCCTATATGCCATTTAATTATTATTTACTGCAAGTTATTAACGTTCGTTGAAAAATAAAATAAACAATTTATAAAACCTAATGTAAAACATTACCAATTATATTAAAAGCGATCGGCGAGGTATATTTACGATTAAAAATGAGCAATGATACGTACGTTTAATGACAAATGTGAGATACGAATCGTTGAACTCGGCCTGTTATGAACTGAACGTCATAAATTTGATAAGACGAGAAAAAAATGTCAATAATGTTGACATACTGGTGTAAGATTGTTTTCACGAAATATATCTGCCACATTATAATATTATCATTCCACAGGTCGGAGGACAAAAAAAGCTTTTATTTTACGTTTTTTCAGTCCCAAATATGAATGTGTACTTCCAATTATACTTTTAGGAAATGTAGTTTTAATACTTCCATAATTAATTAATTCTTTTATAAATTAATTGTACACAGATTGAGGATATACGGTAAAACTAGATTTTCATTTTTTATGCCCTTCATTTGACTGGATTCAGTTATCTTATTACCATAATTTATGACTATTAAAGAGGTTCTCATAAGTGTAAACAATTAATTTTTATTTTTTCACTAAATTATCAATGTTTATTTGAAAAAATATCAGATTAAATCGGTTTTAATGAAACACAAATCAAGACTAGAAAATACAAGGCGATATCAAACCAAGCAATAAAAAATAATAAAATACAAGACAATACAAGACAAAGCCAGGCAAAACAATACAATACAATGCAATACAGGATTAGTTAAGAAAAGAGGGGAGACCAGGCAATACAATATAATAAAATATAATATACAATGATAAAATATAATATAATGTAATAAAATATAGGACAATATAAAAAAATATAAGACAAGACAAGACAAGACAAGACAAGACAAGACAAGACAAGACAAGACAAGACAAGACAAGACAGTACAAGACAAGACAAAACAAGACAAGACAGTACAATATAAGATAAGATTAGACTTTATTAAACCATGACCATACCAGATAATACAAGATATTAAATACAAGACAAGACACAACTAGACAAGGACCGAGACAAGACCATCTCAACATTAATATTTGTATTCTGATAAACTTTGAAACAAACCATGAAATAATCAATTGTCGTCGATATTTATACAACCATCACAAAGCGTGAAAATCTCTCAAAGATTAAATCGAATGGAACATTATTAAAATATATGATTATTAATATCGAGAAAATATTAAATAATAGATTAATAACTAACACTAACAAAATTATAATGATGATATCAGATTTCACTTTATATATAATACAATTTAAGGAAGTTATGAAAACTATATTAATTACAGAATTCTTTATTGTAATATTTCTGGACAAATCCATTGAAGTCGACATTAGGTATTATATTAAATTACGTCTTAGAATGTACAATTGTACACGTGAGTGTACATTATTCCAGTCTTTTTAGCCTTGCCCATAATCCACCTTCGACGGAAAGTAGCAGAGATTTCGGGTCCATTTTCAAAGGAGTTTGAGTTTTTGGCGACACTTCCATCGAATAGTTTCGTAGCATTGTGATTATCATTATTTTTACCTGCATGATCGCTAGCCTCATTCCAACACAGGCTCTCGGGCCTTCGCCAAATGGCATGTGAGTGTATTTAACAATATCCTCTTTTTTATCCGGATGAAATCTGTCAGGATTAAAAGTGTCCGGATCGGACCAATATTTTTCGTCCATATGTAGACTGTGTATCGGGATGCTAACGAGAGTTCCTGGCTTGACCACGCATGACTGACCGTCGGATCCTTTCAGGGTGCACTCGTCTGTACAATATTTCATTAGAACCGTAGCTGGTGGATTTATTCGTAAGGATTCGTTTAGGACCTGATCCACGTACGTCATCTCCTTAATGGCCTCATACGAAAGGCTGCCTTTGTGCCTGTTCAGAACATTAAAAATGTCTTCCCTTGCAGTTTGTTGAATCGTAGGATTGTCTGCTAAATGATATGCAGTGAAAGCAGCGGCAACACTTGACGTTATATAAGTATCGGCAAAAAATGACATAAGTTGGCCAGCCATGACTATGAGATCAGGCTCTTCCAATGTGTCCATGGTAAACTGGACAACATTGTGCTTATTGTAATCTTTGTCTTTTCTGCTCTCCATGACCGTTTTCGCAATGTCTATGAAAAAGTGTTCGACTTTCTTCGATATGAAGCGAAACCCTAACAACGAGGCCAGTTTCGGAACGTAGAAAAGCGCAGCTTGTTCAAAGCCATCAATTACCGTGACATCGAAGACTTTCTTCGCTACATCCGCAAACGAGTCAGGTCTTGGATTGTCTTCGAAGCAGTGGCCTTCGATTCCGTATCCTGCATTCGCCGTGACCTCTCCAGTGAATTTGGCAAATAACTCCTTCAATTCCACTTCGTATACGTCCTTATTTTCTTTGATCTTTCTATCCACAAAATTTGTCAACTTAAAACTCACACCATTTATGACTTCGAAAAAAGCCCTCAGCTTTTTACTAGAAAACAAATTGGTTAATCTTGTTCTTGATATCTTCCAAGCCTCGTCCTTCGAAAAGAAAGGGTTCTGCATCAAAAGGCGATCATTTTCCGTGATTTGAAACATATTAGCTCGAAAATTTGTAAAATTTGTCACCAGCACTGTCTTCACTAATTCGGGATCTTTCACGAGTAAGGCCGGCGTGCGCAGGAAGAAGAATCCGATCATGCTACTGTCGGTTGCGATATTATAAAATCTACTACACATCATTCCCAAATTTTCCTTGACAAATATAGCACGCGCAATATTTCCAAATCCGGGAACTACATTCGGTACGTAGTCTACTCCCTGGTTTTTCCAGAAATCGTAGTTCCATGTTAAATAATAATAAATAATAGTCAATGCGATCGCGATGACCGCGAGTACGTACAACATATCCATCGTGCTTACAATACTGTGGCACGAGTAAAAAGGAACTTGTCTTCTTGTTGTTTGTAATCACAATTGTTTATCACAATTATCTCACTGATAGTGGATTTTAAACTTTCGAATGCAGGATCAAGATTAGTAAAAAATAATTAAACGAACGAGAGTGGCACATGGCATCAATATGAGTGCAATACTATCTGGAATCAGCCACGTATCTACGTTTATATGAAACGTTATATGAGTATCTCCTTGATTGTCCTTAATTGATCGTTTAAATAAGTATTACCGCTTCAATTTATTACTAGAGAGGGGTAACATTAACCTGCAGAGATGTTCAATACATGCATTTTTTTCGTATAGAGCTATATTTTAATGACAGTTTTACCGATTAGAATATTATCATTACATCGGTTTAGACTACTGCCGAACACGTCTAAACACGAAAGATATAATGTAACATTAAAATGGCGGATATAATATGGAGGACTAATTTATTTAAGAACTGATAATTGTTACTCGTGGATTTTGGATTTCGCAGTCCCAGAGTCTGACGTCATATTTTAACATTTAAAATGTAGTAAAAAATTTGGTGATTAAAAAAATGGGCGAAACCACATGTCGGTGTACAAAAATATAAGTGTAACAGATAATAAATGCTGAAAAATGAAATGGGTTGCGTAAGGATGATAAAGCAGATTTTGAAAATTGTACGTAATAGGCGGATTCTTTTTCAAAATTCCTCCAGTATATTTGATCCGCCATTTTGAATTTTTAAAATCAGATGTCTCATTACGAATCTATCTCAAAAACCCTTGAGTAACAAGTTTCTATATTTTATCGATTTTCCAGAATTCGCTCCACCAATACCCAACATAATGAATTAGAAAAAGTTCAATTAGTATAAATCTATGTATTGTCTTATTATAAAGTCATTTATTTTTCCAAATATTATGTTACAGGATTATTCTGGGAATTTTGTTTATCATTAATAAAAGTTTTAATTAACTTCGCTGTAAATGTTGTTCAAATATGACTATAATAAAGCAATTTGTGCAACAACGTATAAAAATATCTAAACGTTCTATTACCTATAAACAATGAATAATACCTAACGATGTTGCTTAAAATGGAATTTTAGACACATATATTGAATCAAATATGCAGATTACGCTGACACCGTGTGCAAATTACCCGACGTGATGTATGATCTCATCTTATGTTGATCTTTGATTTATTGAATAACAAATGGACTTATATAATGGTAGATATTTCAATAGGCAGTACTTTCTGGAGTTAAAAATAAAATATGAAATTTTTCGTCAACATTTCAAATACTGAAAAATACTTGAAATGCAAATATATATAATATGTTATAACTCAAAATTACAGTATACTCTAAATGTAAAAAGTACATTTTTAATTGATAAATTTTCAAAGTGAAAAATAAACTATTAAACATGTAATATATTATATAGTATATGTACTGTTAAAGAAAAAAACGAATGTATGTGATCATTATTCAAGCGACGTATATGAAACCATTATATGTAATAAATTATTGTTTCCGAGCCCCGTAAGCGGGAGCAAACATATGAAGTTAAAACGTACAACGATATTATAATCTGTTACACAAATATAAGGGAAATTATGCATACACACCTAAACCGTACGAAGCAATATTCAAATGAAGAGATCTTCCAAATACTGTCAGCGACTGTATATAATGTTCGTGTGGCAAGTACTAAATTGAGCAACTCATGAATATATCCTTCGCTATATTCGTTTTAACGAATTTATAATGTGTACTTACACCCTTATATATTTATTTTCATTTTAGTAAACTTCTTGTTCAACCGTAGATGAACAAAGCTATTACTGTTACTATTATATTATAAAAATTTGTATTAGTAAATAATCTCTGTCGTTTTTTTCACAAAGTATTTATGTGCGAGTATATTTAAATCACATTGAATCGAATATGCATGTAATAATATCGGAAAGAAATAAAAAAGCATATTAATAATTGTATAAACATTTTGGTCAATTTATAAACGATTATACTACCTATAATATAAAAAACTATTTTATAGTATTGATAAATTAGCTATTTTATACTATATGAAAAATGATTTTTATTTCGCTCTTACGTCCTAGCGAGAGAATAGGTTAACATTTACTACCCAAAGGACAATACAACTTTTAGATTACACTCCAGACTTTATGATGTAATAAAAGAGATTTAAAATACTTTTCCTTACATTTTAAATCACGTATAATCATTCATTATCACATATTAACAAGTAATCAAATAATAGAAACTAGTTTAAAGTATCTTTAGCGACATATGAAAATAATATTATAACAACAATTGAAATTTTTATGACATATTTTATAAAATTATTTTTAATTAATTAAATATTAAATAGTAAAAAATAGCATTAAACAAAATGTAATTGTTCATCAGTTTTATAGACACTCAAAATAAAATCACGGAAAAAAGAAAAAATGTTAGAACTCGACTACGCTTATGCAGAACATCTGCATACTCCTTATTGGCCGCGCAATCCACGTTATCAAGGTCGAAAGTGCGATCGTCAGATGTTGATGTCATGTCTGTTATTCTTGCATTATTTACATTATTTTCATAACCAAATTCCTGAAAATCATTGAAAATTTATGGAAAATTGTGAGAATTTGGTAACATAAATCAAACTCCAGATCAAGGTTAAAAAATTTACAAAGCTCATATGAAATGATGAAAATTTAAACAATCATTTTTTTTTTTTTTTTTGTTATCACAAAGTAAGAAAATTGAATCGAAACAATTAGCTCAAGTTGGCAAAACAGATAAAAAAGGCAAAGTGTACTTCTGTTACTTCTATTCACGGCGAATGCGCTTGAAAAAGAGTTTACTGGTGACAATATGAAGGAAAAAATGAAAAATACAGAACATCGAAAAATATTATAAAAATTGATGGAATAAAATAATTGTTAAAAATAAAATAAAAAGAAAAGTGAAATAAATAGAAAAGTAACAAAAAGTGTCTGAAGAGTTTAAATTCCAAAATATAGGCAGTATCAAAAATTGTCGAAAGACAAATACAGGTCAAGATAGACAAAAATTGATATAAATAAAAGACGACTTTAATTAAAAGAATGTATTTATACAATATGGCGAAAAAGGAACGAATTAAATGACAAAGACTGATTAACGATAGTAAAATTTTCCAAATATATACTTCAGTCGCATTAAATATAAATTAAGTCCAAACGACTCGTGGTAAAAACGGACACTATATGCTACAAAACCTAAATCCTTCTTTCAGTGTAATAATTTAACAAAAAAGCGACAATTTTAAATGCCAATATATATAGGTTTAACGGAGACAATTTAACGTTTTCAGCTAGTGTTGTACCCCTCTTCAGAAAATATTACAAAAGCTTTTAAAAAATTATCTGTTTTAAAATCACTTGCGAAGATTTTTTTTTAATTTTTTATATGGGGAGATCTTTTTCTATCCTTTCTTAACCATCAATTTTAATCCGTTAAATCGTCATATATCAGTATTTAAAATTGTCACTTTGTTAAATTATTATATTGTCATTTGAACTTAATTTAAATTAAAAACGGTCAAGAAAATTTAATTTATTTAATTAGACATTAAACATACTTAATCTTAGAAAATTTTGTGAATGTTGATAATGATTCTTAAAAATATAAAAAAAGAATTAAGGTCTATGAACAAAAAATATCACTTCAAATCCATTTATCAATTTCATTTATACATAATTTGTAACATTCCTAGTATCTGAAAGTCGTGTACGTGTTGAACGAAACATGTACAATTTAAAATATTAGATAAAACGACTTATTGTATTTAAGCACGTAGGTCACTTGAGCACTTTAAATCTTGCCCATAATCCGCCCTTTATGGCTGTGAGGAAAGCTTGAGGATCTAGCTGTAACGGAGTTTGCGTTTTCGGCGATACCTCCAGGGAATAATTTCGCAACATCATAATTATAAGAGCTTTCATCTGCATGACGGCAAGTCTCATTCCGACGCAGGCTCTTGGGCCTTCGCTGAATGGCATGTGAGTGTACTTGACAATGTCCGCCCTATTATCAGGATGGAACCTGTCGGGATTAAAGGTCTCCGGATCGGGCCAGAATTTTTCATCCATATGCAAACTCTGGATTGGAACGCAGATCACTGTTCCTGGATCGACCAAACAACTTTGACCATCTGATCCTGTCAGGACGCACCTTTCCGTGCAGTACTTTATCACGGCACCTGCTGGAGTTTGCATTCGTAGCGATTCGTTGACGACTTGGTCCAAATACGTCATGTCCTTGATGGATTCATACGTGAATTTGCCATTGTGTTTTTTGAGAACTGAAAGGACTTCTTCCCTGGTTTTTCGTTGCACATCGGGATGATTAGCTAAACGATACGCGACAAAACTGGCTGCCAAACTTGACGTTTCGAAAACATCGATGAAAAACGACATAAGTTGACCAGCCACGACTTCTTCGTCGGGTTCTTCTAGGGCGTCCAGGGTGAACTGAACAACATCCTGCCTTTCTTGTTTGTTTTCTTTTCTGTCCTTCATGACACTTTTTACAATGTCGATGAAGAAATGTTCGACATTTTTATTTATGAACCTGAGGCCAAAAAGTCTGGCAACACTGGGAACGTAAAATAAAGCAACTTGCGCGAGACTGTTGACGATCGTTAAGTCAAAAATTTTAGCCGCCATCGTTGCAAATGTATCAGGACCTGGATTATCCTCGAAACAATGTCCTTCAATGCCGTATCCAGCATTGGCAGCGACCTCGCCCGTAAATTTCGCGAATAGTTCCTTCAATTCCACCTCGTAAACGCCATCGTTTTCTTTGATTTTTCTTGCCATGAAAGTGTTCATTTTATCGCACACGCGATGAATGACGTCGAAAAATATTCTCAGCTTTTTACTTGAAAACATGTTCGTTAATCTTGACCTGGACACTTTCCAAGCCTCACCTGTCGCAAAGAAAGGATTCTGCGTCAAAAGACGATCCGCTGCTGGGTCCAGCTGAAATATGTTGGCTTGAAAGTGGGAGAAATTTGTCACCAGCACTGATTTCACTAATTCGGGATCTTTCAACAGTAAGGCCGGCGTGCGTAAGAAGAAAAATCCAATCATGCTGTTGCCACGCTGAATATTGTAGAATCTTTCGCACATCATTGACACGTTTTCTTTGAAAAAGAACAATTGGGAAATGTCCCCGAAAACAGCAACAGTACCCGGCACCTGAACTATGCCTTGTTTTTTCCAGTAATTAAGGTTCCACGTTAAATATAAGTAAAGTGCAGCGATTAGAATCGCGATAAATGCTAATACGTACAACAGAGCCATCGTTGCAAGTGGCAAATATTTATTTCTAAACTTTGATTTATCAGTTGGCGCGACAACTTATTTGCGATTTTTTGAAGCTATGATGAAGACATTGTCACTCGCCATTTAATGAAGTTAAACGAAAATGTTAGGATTACGATTGAACGATATGTGGGGATTTGCTTCCGAAGACGTATATGATACTGAAACGTACTGCAATACGAGAGGAACGTGAATTAAGCAATCTGCACGCAGCGGTTTGACGTGTCATGCTCATGAAGCGTTGCATGAATACGTCCTTGACCGTCCTTAAGTGATCGCATAACCAAGCTATATGCTTTCGCCTTGGTTTGCATGTTTCATTATATGATACAATTATGGTACAAGTGTCAAATCGATTATCATCATGAAAATTAAACTTTGACGAAGTTGATGGTTTTTAGTAAAAATATTTGTATATGATTAATAGGTAGTGTACACACGTAACGACAGTCTCATCGGCAAAATGGGTAAACAAGGTGTGAGGATGAATAAATTAAAGGAGTGAATTAAAATGTCGGTAAAGTCCCTCACATGCAATAACAGTTTTAATAGCGTAGTATATTTTTTAACGAAATATTCAATAATAATGAAAATCGATTATTCATTACAATTATGTATCTTTAAACAATTTGGCATTCTACATTGTTTTAGTTTTGTAAATCGAAAAATAGAGATTATCAGAATTAGGGGTGAATTATACTTAAAAAATTAAGTTCTTTCGGTAATTATAAATCATTTTACGATGATATTTCCTATATTGTTACGGGTAAAAAAGTTGAATTTTAATTTTAAAAAATGTTTGTTTAAATTAAAAAAAGAATTTACGGAAATGTCCGAACATTCAAAAATAAAACAATATTTTTTTTTAAAATAAATTAGTAAATTAGAAAAAATGTAGAAATAATGAAATTGTAAATTGATAAACATGAAGAGAATTTAAAAGAATTTAGAAAAATATACATTTTTTTATAGTTATATATAATTAAATATATAATTAAAAACAAAATTTTTTTTAAGCATTTCCGTTAGACACTTTTTCGAAATATTATCCGAAATCTAGAATTTACATTAATTTTTCGTAGAATAACGTCGATACAAAATAATTACGATCGTCAAATGTATCTAAATGCAGCTAATTGTAGTTATGGGTAAAACATAACCTTAAAAAAATCTTTTGTAGTGCTGTGTACCAGATTTTACAGATAGAAAACTAAAAAAATGCACCATTTCGTAAGCAACACTGACGCTTAGTTTTAATAACTTATCTGCGCGGAAAACAGAATTCGCTATTCATTGCTTTATAAAAAGAAAACGCATGTCATCGGGGAATAGAGCGTGATTTAAAAATAAACTGCCGATGTCACACGAACAGACATTTAATTATGTGCAGAAATAGTTCTAACATTTTTCTCAAGGAAGTAATATCGAATTTTCACAAAGTGTTTATTTCAACTACAAAAATGCATCGATTAAAATAATTAATTAATTAGTAATTATGATTTTCTCGACTGCTCTTGTGAATTACAAAAATTGCACGCAATTATGACCTTCAACACTGCTAATCTTATCCGGTACTGTGGTATCACTTGGCGATAACTAAAGAAAGAGACATGACGGAAATTCAACTACATCCATTATTTACTTTCTTATTATCATTATTTTTACTATGGATTTAAAGATTTTAAATTAAAAAAATGTTCATTTTATAAAATCGATTAAATATTTAAATCTGTAGAATTCACTTAATTTTTATTTTTATTATTTCTTTATTTTAGATCTTGAGAAAAATGTAATACAAATAATTTTCATTAAAAGAAAAACTAAATATTTCCTGAATTTAATTTATACAAGATTTTATATTAAAAAAAGATATCGTAGTTAATATTAATATTATTAGTATGTAAATTATGATGAGGATAATTTGAATTAGATTAATCGTTACAGATTTATGTTTAGTAGTTGATATAACAATGATATAACAGATATTGATCATTCCTGTTCAATTTCATTGCAAGTGTTTAATCATTCTAAATTTTTAATGATATCCAGATACTATATAATTTTTAGTATTCAATTATCATTTAATTTGGCATTAATTATGAAACGCTCTTTAAGTTCGATGGCTCTTGCTATAAATAACAATTTAGTTGAGACCGAAAAGGCACAAGTATTATATATACCAGGCGATTTTTATTCTTAATTTGTCGCTTCGTATCAGGCACCGGAAGGGTTTATCTTATGGGATTAACGAAGTTTGCACTTTATGAACCAAGACTGATAACGCGCAGCTTAGAGCGAGTGCACGTTACATAAACAAACCTCGTATGCCTTGAGAATTATAAAACTAGCAATTTACGAGTAGGGCGGAATTTCGTTTAAAAATTTCTCCCAGATGCCATCCAGCTGTCGACAAGATATTTAGATCTTCAGCAGGAAGATAATGAAACGGATCACAATACTGTTTGGGAGTATTATTATATTGTTCAACTAAACAATAATCATACGTGATTCCGTAAATATACGATTTATTAAACAAAACAAAAAAAAAAACATTAAATCACATAATCAATTTGTTTTGACATGTATAATACTTAAAGTTGTAAAGTGTGTAAATTGCAAATTTAACACGATAAATACGATTTCTAATGAAATATATAAGTGACATTTGATGGACATTGAATGAGAAATATTTATAATAAAGACAAATAAAATCATTTCTAAATTTGCACTTTTTTTACTTCCTAGGTTAGGTCAGCGACTGTTCTACTAACATATCTATTGTCATGTTGGGAGGGAAGAGAAACAAACAACAAGAGTATATATATATTTTTTTTAATGATTTTCATGGGACGTTTCGGATTTCAACATCATGTACCCTGTCATACTTTAGTAAAAAGGATTGAAAATCTTTCTTACATATACTTTTGCAGAAATAAGCGATTATTTTGACTAAAATAAAATTTAGATCTACAATTGTTATGTGAGATCACCAATATATACAGACCCTTTTCCGGATCGAAAAGTTCATTCGAGTACTTATTTTTACGATCTGTGTATGGTTTCAACATGGCGTCCAAAATGAATATTTTTGGAAAATTTCCAGGAACCTCTAACTTAAAAACTATAAGATTTGTTAAAACTAAAAAATTACAGAGATTGAAAGAACATATTTTACGCCGGTTATCATTTTTGGGAATTTTTTTTTTATACTGATAGTATGACATTTGAGACCTAACGAGTTAAAGTAGACTAAAACACTTTCGAAACAGAATGCCAGACATAATTTGTATACTAAAGAAGACATATCTCATTGTTACACTCCGTTGAGTTAAACGCACAGCCAGGCTGATTTAATCGTATACAATCGATATATATTTCCAACGAGATTCCACTCGCCCAATTTGCTTGACACTTGCCGATCTAAACATGACGTAACGTTACCGAACTCAATCGATCTTCTAATGAAGTCTGAAATGGTCGTCCCCTTGTTTATGTCCCAGGTAAATGGAGAGACTTGGTTCGCGCGCCGCGAGAGGCCCCACTCGGTATTACGGCAAATTAGAAAGACCTAATCTAATCGTAAACTAATTTTCTCTTAGCGCAAATACCGGTTGAATGCCTTTAATTTAATATTATCCCGTAGGTAGGTAAACGGGATGGCCGAAACGACGGGAATTTCTCTCGAGAGTATAGGGGGCGTCTTGTCAGGCTGCTCCGGGCCGAGACGAGTGGAGCCTGACAGACACAGCCGGTGGGTAATTAAGTCTTGCCCACAGCCAGTCTCGGCCTGTTGTGCACGGCAAATGGGCTGGTTTGCCTTGTGATACGATGCACAAGCATCGCCGTTCCATCTCCCTTTATTGTTTACTCTCGACAGTCTCTCGCATTGTTTCCCATCTTTCTCCCCCGCGTGTCATTGTCTTCGCGGGCTTTATCAACTCCGCTCTCTTTCTCTCTCTCCATCACTCACTTTACCCATGGCTGGTTATCTCGCTTTAACGTCTTCAACCCCTTCTCCGTCCCTGTACCTCTTGGCTCACGTATAGGCACACACCACATTCCATCCATCACGTCCTTTCAATCTCCTCCACACCAGCTCTCTTTGGATGTTCAACGAACTGTCGGGGAAAGTAACGTACGGTATTGATTTTCCTATACGAGCATAGCCGATATTCAAAGAGTTTTAGTCTTTGATCGATGCCATTTTCCGAATTTTAACTCGCTAGGCATCATCCCTTTCAAGGGAATAGACAGGCATCCTTCTCGAGAATGAATTGGTCCTTATAGTGGGTATATATGGACTTTAATCATTGGGAATGAATGCCCTGATGGTTATTGCAGTTATTCATGATCGAGCTGGGAACTGTTTCAGAAACCTTCAGGTGAACAACAAACCCTTGGCAGAATTGATCTTGGTAAACGAGCGGAACTTAATAAGTTTACTTGATGCTAGCCATTCAGTGAAGTTCTTGAGAAGGAACGAGGTTAGCATGGCTTCAGGTGAAAACATTTCAATTACGATACTACAAAATTATTCTTTGGAAGTACCATCGTAAACTCGAACACCTTTACAACTATAGATGCGGAAGCTCCTCATTACTGCTGTTAAAAGTGAATTGTCGATGGAGGCGTTTAAAAGGTTGTGGTACTAATTTGAACACTATAGGAATAGAACGTGTCGTTTAATTTGAATCGGCGACATGGCTTCTTATCATTTTTACTTATAAGAATATAAGAAAATTACCTGAACGCAAACAATGATGTATGACTTGAAGTATAGTATTCGATGTACCCAAAGACTGGATGAGATGTGATTATGATCGTTCGATTATGATGTGATTATGATCGTTCGAGAAAGAAAAGAGGATATAACCATAACATGGTACTCCTAATAATACTTATTTTCGTGAATATATGAATTGATCTTAGTTGATGATTTAATCTTGCTTGATTTAATGATATCTCGATTTGGAATATTTCGAATCTTATCCAGATGTAGTGATGATTCTTTTTTTGAGCTTGTTCAGAATTTCTTATATCGTATGAATTTAAGTATAGTTTAATTATCCAACATTCAGATATTTTGTAGATATATATATATACTTAGATATATATATTAGATATTTAATGGATGTAATAATATTACAACAATTCGAAACTTTATAAGAATGTATCTTATATTTTACATCGCACATATGTGCCTCAGAGATAATTTTTATTTAATAAAGATTGCCCAAAATTTCCACCAGGGCGATTTGAAATTTCCTTTTAAATAAACTTGAATGTTTTTTTTTTTAAATACTGCAATTTTATAATGTGTTTGAAAAAAAAATACAATTTTCAAATAAGTATGTAAAATAAATTTTCAAATAAATTGAGAAAGGGACAAATATATAAATGTTCGCGGTCGTATACGTACTATACTTGACATCCTTTCATGAGGAATATCTTTGGTGAACGTTCGCGACTAGATGAACGACCGGTGATTCATTACACAGTGCAATATTCGTTCCGCAGTTTAGTGATAATTGCTGATATTAAATCATTCGCGGAAGTATTATTATTTTGGAAATTGCTGGTGACTATTTCAGATAGACATTGAGTACACGTTGATAATGCACTTTTGGCTATTGATTAAGCATCAAGGAAACGATTCATTAATGCTACCAGCCAGTTGATGGGATTTTATTTTAGATTTTTTTCTAGACTGTAACTTCGTTTTTTTCAGATTGAAATTCTTCAGAAGTGAATGTCTGTATATACATATATATATATATATACAATATGTATATACAAATTATATATATATATAATTTGTTAATATACAAAGTATTCTTTTTAATATTACTATATTAACCGGTAATGTTTTACTTTAGACAATAAAATTATACATGTATAATATATTTAAATAAATATGGAATTATTATTTATTAATAATAAGATACATTATTATTCGGTATCACCAACATTTTTTAAATGAAGAAATTATTGATCGTTGAGGAAAAAACATTTGCGGATGACATACTATCGTATATTATGATATTGGTGTCGATTGATTTCGTTTTTCTTTTTATGACCTTCGATTAAAAAAAAAACATATTAACCTTAAACTGAATAAATTGAAAAAATTAATCCTTGATGAAATTTGAGTTACTGAAAGCGAAAATATAATGACAATATAGATTTGACTTGCAACCCCAGTCGAGAATTTTGTCGATTTCTAAAATAGAAGAAAGTCAACAAGAAGGAAATTGATTTTTCGTAAACTAAACGCTTTATAAATAACAGAGGAATAAAAATGCTCGAAACATTTTGAGGTGAAATAAGGTAATTGATCAATTGATCAATCTATTTTGGATATTTGGTTTTCCTTTACATTTCTTTTGTCACTTGAAAGTTAGAATACATTGTAAAGAACACGTTTAATATATAATATGTATTATAATATATACTCTTGAGTATCATCCGTGTGTACTTGTCACAATAACATATTTTCACTGCGGCATAATAATCAGTTGTTACAGAGAATTCTGTTGCATTGTATACCCACTATGCCAAGTTGTACATTCTCGCATTCGCTTCTGTGGTAAGCACGCGACGAAACGCACCTTGGAACATGCGATACTTTTGAAAAAAAAAAAAAAAAAAAAAAAAAAAAAAAAAAAAAAAAAAAAAAAAAAAAAAAAAAAAAAACAAAAACGAAAGCGATGAATCTTATACTTGTACAGTTGATCTCTTATCATGCTAAATTCACATAATAAATTGTAACAATTTAATTGTACATATGGTTTATTCTAGAAATGTTTTCTAAAAATTGTATATTTTCCTCTTTTCTGGTGATACCACGTTGCATTCTATCGATGGAGACTAAATTCGCGATAAAATATTGAGAATTGATGTTTTTTTTCCTGAGAGTTAGATAAGACTGATCTGATTAGATAAGATTGGATACACTTTAATCTATAGTTTTATCAAGTCACGTTATTACTGCAATGTCGGCATTAAACTGATCTGATATTTAGCTTCGCGTTTGTTACTCAAGAATAACAAAATTTTACTATATTAAAATTAACCGATTTCGATAAAAATCTTATCGCTGTGCCACCAGACGTCTTCACTAAGTAGTGGCCACGTTTTCTATGACTGGAAGCTAATATTAAAGTCATGCAGAGAGATAACATCAATTATAACTTATGATGCATTTTGTTTTTTGCGAGATCTAAGTCTATTTTTCCATATGCGACCAAATTTTATGTATCCATAATTGGGCAAAAAAGTTAAAGATATCATTTCAAAAACTAACGCGGATTCTTTTATGGGATAAACTTTCTTATTTTGCTGCGCTGAATTCGAATATCATAGTGACAATTGACGCAAATGCGATTTTCATGGTGAAAACCGCGAAAAAACCATAAAAATTACGATTATTCGTGGTTTAGAAATAAATAAGAATATTTATAATTCCAAAAATTTTGAAAATTTAAAAAAAGTTTCAAATTTATGTTGTACACTTTTTTTTCCTTCGGAGTCACGGAGAAAAATGACAATGAAATTACGAAATATTTATTTACGATTTTTCTTTGTTTTTCTCATTTATTCCCACAAATATTGCAAATTTTAAAAAGTTGTTTTCAGAAATTGACTATTTTCTCCAGTTTAAATGGCATTGCGTGAATCTAGGGAGTTCCTGCATTGTGGAGAGAGAGGAGGGCGGCACCCTAGATCCCCCTTTTAATACAAGCCTAACTTCCAACCCTCAAGCATAGGTGCTAATCGAACCTATATGAAAGCAGGATTGATTATTTTCTATGTCCTATTTTTTATTAAATTGATTAACGTATTCTGGTCTCTTTTGTTGTCGGGGCATATCTCCAAACGATACTTATGGGATTGTCCTCTGTTAATCATTCCAAGAATCCATGACCCTTCCACCACGCGTCCTCTGTTCGTCTGTTTTCGACGACCGTTCTTGCACTCATCTATCTCCACGATTTCCCCATCACCCCCAATTTGGCCTTCATCCCCAAGTTGTTGATCGAGTGCAATCATGCAGACTTGTCCGCAAAAAGAAAATCGATCAACCAGTGTCTCGCTGTTGAAATTGTTGCAACCACAATAATGCTGCATTCACGAAGAGTTTACTGAAAATTAAAATTAACTCCATAGCTATACGTGATGAGGATGCATGTATAGCTGCAAATACATGGCATTTTTCTTATTTGTCCAAGATCATATACTTTTTGTGCTTGCGGCAGTATCTGATAGATGGAATCAGCTCCACATCAGCTTCATAAAACTGATTGCGCCCTTTCGCAAGTTCCATTTTCCAAACAAACTTTCGGGCGGGCAACAAACCAAAGTCATCTTACATTAACCGTCGAATCAACGACAACATCAGTCGTTTCTCCCCAAGTTATCGAGGTCGAAGACGAACGAACCAAAGAACCCTTAGTTGATACCGTGAGTATAAGTTACTTAACAGGTCAGTTACAAAAATTTCTTCATGCTTGACAATGAATTTCTTGGAACAAATTACCTCTTAACATCCGCAGTTCATCATCGTTGCGTAACTTTAAGGAATTACTCTTCACCCATCTTCACCCAAATTATTTCTAGTCTGCAACTTAGTCATACATTTTTATAAATGGTCATTCGGGTCAATTGTCAGGTACCCTGATTTCAGGGTCTACTCAAGTACACATCAGGGTTTAATCAGGCACTGTTGCCTATTATTATTTTTGTTATCGACAATCTTTATATAATCTGCAAATAACAACGTCGGATGATAATGATGATGCTGGATGATGAGGATGGATGACGTTGGATGATGATGGATAAGAATTTTGATGATGGATGATGATGATGGATGATAATGTCGGGTGGGAATGATGATGATAATGTTGAATATGATCAAGGATGGTGATCAAGAATGACATATTATGATGTCAGATGATTACGGATGATGATGTTGGATAATTATATAGACTATCGGATATCATACAACATCATCGACCATCATCACCATTATCATCAACGTATGTGTCTTCATCGACTGGTAGTATTGTTCGTCGTCATCATCATGCTCCATTATCCTTCATCATCTTGAATTAATAATCGACATCATCATCAGTGCACTGTAATCTGCAGTAATGGCCCTTAGACTTTCTGAAGCTTTAGTATTGCTATAATTTTGGCGCGCCTGTACTGGAGAGAAATTGCTGCTAATCTAATCATCTTTAATGTATTGATGCTCATTCCAACGGTGATATTGAGCATTTTTTTAGGGATATACTACACTAGTAACAAGCCCCACCATTGTTGATCAGATTAATAAGAATACATATGTATATATAGCAAAATTTGTTATATGCAATAATACTTGAAAGTTCCTTTCGGCCATCAGATTTCAAATTATGAAGAGACGCAGCACAAAAAGCGAGCCATGCTTCAACGACCATTTGTCCGGTTCCAATAACTCATAAACTAATTTAAAAGCGTGCCAGTTTATTTTTGAGTCCGCAAAAACAAGTAGGGATTCTCTTCAGTGCCTGGTTGGGCCCATAATTTACAACAATAAAGTTAACTAAACCGAAGTGAGAGTTGCGAAATTGAATTCGAGCCGACCTCGTAAATCATAACCACTGCAGGGATGAGGAGGGATGCGCGGATAGTTTTCGAGCGACGCGGCGCAGGATTAATTCCGCATACTCTCCTCTCATCGACGCAATAGAAACTAATCCAAGTCGCGCCTGCGGGTCCATTCAAACGTTGTTGCTTCGGCGAACCAAAGTTAATCTCAGCGAAACTTTGACGGAAGTGGGGCTTCATGCGGGGGATTTTGCGAGGTGGAATTTTGGCCGCGAGGTGCATCGGAATGGTCGGCTCCGTCGTTAAAAAGTTAGGGTCATCCACGCGCTTCCTTTGCCAAGTGCCACTTTTATCAAAGGCAGTTTTATACGCCGGGGGTGAAATTACGAAGGCACGAAGAAATTAGCGTTCGGGTTAATGCACTGCACTCTCGAGTTATCGACGGTGAATTTTCAAGTAGGGCTAAGTGGAATACGACATTGATTATCTTTCTGAAGAAGGTGATGCATCTGATTTACGCTGCTTGCCGCGAGGGTTCGAACGCGCTAAAGCTACGCCTATATGTTATTTTTTGAACGAGGGAACATTTTTAAAGTATATAAATCTTAATTCCAGTGCCGTTTTCAGGAAATGACATTATTTTTAGGATCGTTTTAGAATCCCTTAGAGGATGGTCTATTTGATCGCCGACATTTTTTGTGACTCGGGTATGTTGTAAAAAATACCCTGAAAATGATTTCATTTAATTTTGAGGGTACAGACCCTCTTCGTCAGAAGATTTCAGCCGAAGGAAACTTCAATAAAGCAAGTGGGTTTCCAAACAGGTTTGATGAGTTATGCTTTATTAGCTCCTGACAGTTAATCGACTCTAAGTTGACAAATCGTTGAGTAACGAAACTGAGTTAAAAGGAAGTTGATGATGGAGATGGAAGTCCGGTCTCCTGCTTGCCTTTGGATGGACCCACGTCGGCCAGTGATCGTCCCGAGTTAATAAGAAATCCAGGGGCTTGGAATTCAAGAGATCTGGCAACGTTTCAGATGGGGAGTAACCGGCTTGTGTCTAGAGCCAAGAAGTATCGACGATTCGGTGATACTGACTGAGCTGGCAGTGTGGTAAACAAAAAGTCTGAAGGTTCGTAGCATATGGCAAGAAGAAAAGGTTCATCCTGTCATCCTTGTTTTGAGATATACTAATTAAAAAATGAGTGAAAAACCTTGAAGAAGGATTATGTTGCTGTTCTTCATATTGCCTTGCAATTCACAACTTACCGACCATGATTTACCGATTTAATATCGTAACATTTTCAAAATGTTGTTTCGGTTCGTGAACGAAATTATTGCGAGAAGTCACAAATGTCGTATTAGTATAGGCGTCCGCCGCAAAAATCTTACGCGGGGCAGTAATTTCATTACTCAGCAATATTAATAATGCCGTAGCGACCGACGAAAACAGTCCAGCGTTCCTTCGCCTCGTCCCAGGGGTCCGCACCCATAGCAGCCCACTCTGTCGCTCTTTTATGCACGTCCCGCGTAAAATAGGGGAATGCCAACGTGAAATAACGGGCACTAGCAGCGGCTTCTAGGTGGGCGCTGAAAGCTGGGATAAACAACCCGTCTCGTTAAATCGCGAGTAATTACGAACTTCGCGATTGCAGCAGTACAAAAATGAAAAAAAAAAAAAACAACAAGTATAAAAAGAAAAAATAAACAAAAGTCACGCCTTGCAATAGTGCAACTGACGTGGACGGTAATTGGAGGTGGTTCTCCCGTATGGGTTTCTTTCATGTTTGGCGAAAATTCACAGTCATGAATTCAAGTTCGTAATGCAAACTGGTTACAGCGAAAATATTCTGGGAAAATTTAAATCCACGTTATTAAGAAGTGTCATCGGTTGGTTGGAGACTTTGAATTTGGTGGGGAAAGGCAATTTGTCGTTCGTCCATTCTATGGATTTTCAGTGTATCCACTGGGCATTCATCTTACGTAATATTCCATTAGGTCGTATACCCGTTGCACGCTCATTACGTAATTAATCGCCAAACGTACAACAGACATATATGTCCTAATGTCGTCGAGTATGTAGACAATTATTTTCAGAGTCCAAGCACTATTGTTGGAGATGCTTAATTTAGAGATCAGGTGTAATTTGCTACTTTTTAGCCTCCTTGAACAACTGAATCGTCTACTCGTTTCGCAATCATTTTTATCGTATGCCACTCGCTTCATTTGCCCGTCTCGACGTTTCGAACAGCAGGAACCTTCGGAATCTGGATATTATACATTGTTCCTACTTGATTTTTCATTGACTTCTCGACTGCCGCTCAAAAGCTCGGATGAATACTTCGGCTTTCGTGCGCTATTGCGCAAAACTAGGTCGGCTTTAAAAACACGTAATATATGTATATGCGTTTTCCAGCAGCTCATGGATATTAAATTCCTCGGAAAATAGCAACTTTCAACAATTTACCTTCGCATTTTACAATAAATAAAAAATAGTAATTAAAATGATTCGAAATATGTTTTGTGAAATAATAAGCTTAATTCTTCGATAAATAAAGTAAAATTATTAAAAAAAAAAACATATTATTATACGAATAAAAAATGAAATGGCATAATTTAATTTAAACAAAAAAAAAAAAAAATAATAAAAGAAGATATATGAAGACATGAAATCGAAAAAGTTGCCTGATATTTTACAAAACGACATCCAAAAAAAATGAGAAAAAGACTAGTTGCAATCTTTATTACTATCTTTATTATTACGTTTATAATCTTCGTGAGAAACTGGATAATCGCAAGTCCATATACCAAGAATAAGACTGTACTCCAACAAGATCAAATCGAATTCTCTTTTGACTGGTCTTGGTGTAGAATTTATAGTTAATCAAACAAACTGATACTCAATTATTACTAATTTAACATATATTGCTTTAAAACGATTTATAGCAGGTATAAACATACATTTGTTTCAGTTTTATCAAATCCGTTGTTTTTTATCTATCCCAAGGCATACCAATACCAAGGTTTTACTTACAAGAACCTGTAAGATTATTCCAATTAGTACTATTACCATGCATGGACGCTTAATGACGAAAATTGGACGAACATTTGATGTCAAGATGATGAACGTGATCCACAGATTCATACGTGTATTGGACGATCGATGTGCGTCCAGTTATTGTCTAATAGAATACTATTTATGTTTATGTCCATTGTACATCAACTTCATGTCCATTGTACGTCCATTACATGTGCATATATATGTATATAACATTAAAATGCGTAACGTAAAAAAGAAATACTTTTTTAAAACTAAAAAAAAAACAATAATTTCCAAACATTAAAATGCAAAAAGTTTTATGTTGTAAAATAAACAAGCACTTATACATTCTAATCTCAACTGATAATATCGAATTTCTATCAGAATTACATCGCCGGTCAAGTTACTCTAGGTGAATTGCAGTTCGATTATGTTTACCTCATCCAGCTCGAGTCAAACCAAATATTTACGATACTCAGGACGAAATTTCACTTTGATGAAATAGAATAGATATTACAGTCAATTGCTATTCTCGAAATCAAATATCTTTTTACTTCAGTTTTTCTTCTTTTACTCGTCAGTGACAATATATGCGGATGTTAGTCACAATCGAAGAAACGTATTTAAACAACATTTTTTAACGTACTGTCTTCTCACTTCATACCGTTTAAATTTTTAAATTATAATATGTATTTTGTAATTAATAACATTTTTTAAGTAATAACATCGATATTGTTTGAAAAGAAAAGATTAAAGATCGATATATAGCATTGTATTGACTTATTTATAAGGAAAAGGGAATTATTTATAAAATACCGCAGGATATGCAGAATTGGTGGAAATGAATGTCTGACATTTAACGTATGTCATTTCGTTTCCGTCTAATAACGAGCAAGGCGACGAAATGCTACAGAAAGAAGGACGAATATTTTATTACTTTTTCTTTTTCATTGATAAAACAGGCATTAAAACCTATCACTCGTTTTAAGCTTTTCATCAATCATTTTATTAGTGTCGTTTTTATATTGTTTGATTTTAATCTATCTTTTTCCATTTCCTTTATTCACTTCATTCGTTATATATATATATATGAAAAATATTACGAAATATTGAAACTATATCAAGAAATATCTCAACACGATTACTATCTTGCCGTTACGATTTCGCAAGCTGTTATAATATATAACGAATGAAGTGAATAATGGAAAATATATAATTAAAAAAAAATATATATATATATTTTTTTAATTCCAATCGTTTCATTACTTTTCACCATATAGTTTATTTCGTTTATTCATTTAGACCTTTTTCATCAATTTCTTTTGTTCGAATTGAATCATTTTATTCGTTGTACGTGTGTTGTTAGATTCAAAATTGGTTATACATGTCTGTATAGTTGAGAAATTTATAAAAATAAACAAGATTACACATAAACACAAAAGTAATTTTTACAAGTATAGGGGATGCAATTCATATATTATGAGGTAAATAAATCATATTTGTGAACAGTCACACTGTTAAATTAATTTTTTTAAATAAACTAAGAAAAAATTATTTTCAGCAACATTGTATCGGTGTTTTCGACTAGACCATATTTATTTGAAGTCGATTTGCTTATTACTTCATTTTTTAAATACGATTATTATTGATTGAGTAGAATTACATTGAGTAGCGTCGTATTTAAATCATTTTCGATATATTTTTCCGAAAATTATATGATGTTTCAGATGATATATGACTGAGATAATTTAAGTTGAATATCAGCGAATTTCAAACGCAATTATTCCTGTAGTAAAATTACATTCGTTCGTGATCGGAATACACCATTTCGATTCTCAAAGTTATGCAGCTGGTCACTTTATGATAGGATATCCGATGCTGAATCTAATTTCAGTGAAGTAATACTTGTTTTCCAATTTAAGTTTACATTACTATATCATTTGTGTTCCGTTTGCAAACTACCCATAAACAACATACTTTTTTTGTGGTTTAAAATAAGAATAAAACAAAAAAAAAACACAACAAAAAACATAATATTTCATTATAATTTTAATTATACTAGATTTCTTTTCTAGTTATTAAACGACTCTAAGTAATTTCATGTCATTCTTTTCATTTTTTTTTTATTTCTTTATTTGGTTGATTGGTGTATCATCGCATCATTATTTAAACAAAATTTTCAGTTGGTCCTTTATAATGTAACCTCTCAAAAGTATAATTTATAATTATGTTTGCTCATAGCATGTTCCATGTTTGCCATCCATTCAATGTGTTATATAGATATATATATATATATTTCAATTTATCTATTTCAATGTATAGTTTCATTAATTTTATTTATTCTCTTATTGTTTACTTCAGTATCATCCGTTTGGCTAGATCCAATTCTTCTATTTTGGTCATTTTTTTCAATCACATTTTCATATTTTCTGCCCTATTTTTTTATTTGATAATTTCATCAATTGCATTCCTTTCTGCCTGTTACATCAATTCATTCAATTCTATCCTTTTATTACTTTATTCGTTTCAATCATATGATCAATCTCGTTCAGTTATTTCGGTTTTTTTATCAACTGTAATATTTCATTTACACGTTCGAGTCTTTTTCATTTATTACTGCTTATATTTTGTTATTTCATCAGCTCAATTTCTTTTACGATTGTTTGATCTGTTACATTCAATTCGATCTTATCCGTTTTAATTTTTTTATTTTTCATGTATCACGTTCATTTCATTCGCCCCATTTGTCCTTGTCAAAATAATCCATTTTGCTTACTTTTTTATTTGATCTATTTTATTTTGGCTTCTATTCGTTCATATGATTTACAGGTTATGTCGATTTTTGTCAATTTATCTGTTTTATCATTTTGATCATTTCATTCGTTTCGTTGATTTTGATCTGTATTTTTTTACTCACCAGATATATATTTCATTTCTTGCATTAGATTTGTTATATTCATTTGCTTCAATGTTCAAAATAATAATCGCTAACTTGAATTCGATTAATTATCAAAACATTAATTTAATTCATTTTCATTCGTTTTTTTTCCTTTTATCGTTTCATTTGTTTCAATAGTTTCATTTTTGATTTATTTATTTTATTCATTTATTAGAACAAAAATATATTTGTTAACGTATTAATTACATCCCTACATATTTAATTTTGTTTCAATTTAGTGGTTAGTCTGTAAAATAGCATGTATAGCTGAGGCTCGCCCTGAGGCTTGGTGAAAATAATGTAATTGTTTTCTTCTCCAAACCAATAAAGACGATATTATTATTATTATTATTATTAAAGACGATATTATTATTATTATTATTATTATTATTTCAATTTAAATTTTAGTATATATATATTAATTAATTTATTTATTAAACATCATCCCGTATATATATATATTGAGTTTTCACTCATTTTAGAGCGGAATTCTTTACATTCACATTTATAATCAATTGCAAGAATGAAAAATTCACTCCTTTACAAGAGTAACTCAACATTTTCATTTTAAGAAGTTTAATTAATTAAAGAAAATTAAACATTCTTGAATTACTGCCCAGGAGCCCTGCGTTTATGTAATGTAAGATTTCTGCTTCCGTACATGCATGTAGTTAAATAAATTAAATTTTCTCGACCGTTGTAATTTAAAGTTAAATTCACTCTTGTCGTGGCGAAATGTACCTATACAAAAAAAAAAAATATAAAAATTGAAAATTTTAAATAAAATATATGACAATTTAGCGGATATGACGGAGACAATTTAACGCAGTTTTGTAGCCCTCTTCGAAAAAAAAAACATTTCCTGCCCTACTGTTCTTATCGTTTTTGCAGAACGACTTCGTAAAATTTGTGTAAAGTTGGCCCCCAACATTTTTACAAGTAATTTTCCTAGATCAAATTGACAGAGCATATTATAATTTATAATTGTATGAATTACATCTCTGTATGTTTTTTTCTATTCATTTGACTCATTCACTTCATTATTGTATTCATTTCATTAACTTGCAGTAAAAGACCCCTCCTCCCCTAATTTCAATTTTCGGGTCGAGCAATTTGACACCTTTCTCCCTTATTTTTTAACATTTCTCCTCAACAATACTGCTATAGTCGTGTGAAAAAGAGGAAACGATATAACTATGCCGTTGCTGTTTTATCAGTTAAAATATGTAGAGGAGTGAAAAAATAAAATAAAGGAGATAATTAAGATAAAGAGGATTAGAATAAGGGAGGTGGGGCGGTGGTACTAATATAGCACGATAATTTAATGAAATTTATGAAGGTTAATGGAACCTAATATGCATTTATCGATATTACTTGCCATTTCGTTTCATCTATATCCTATCCATAATTACATAAATTTTATTCGTTCTGCAATCCTATTACAATTTAATTATTGATAATATAAATTTTAATCGATACATGAAGGAAAATTATCTTGAAAGCTTTACCATACCAGTTGATATTCTGAACTCGATGTCCAATTCACGCCATTGTATACGTAAAATGTACGTTCAGTTGACACTGGCGAGAGATCATTGGACGTCCATCATAATGGCAATGCGATGGACGTACAATAGAAATGCAGTGGATGTATATAGTGTATGTAAACATAACTAAGTTTTTTTAATGGACAAAAACTGGACATACATTGATCGTCCAATGTACGCGTGAGTCTGGACTTTCATCATTTCATTAATCGTAAATATCTGAACTTTCAATGTACGTACAATTTTCGTCCATGAACGAATGGACGACAACTGGACGAATCATGGACGTCCAATGGATATCCGCAGTGTTAAGTGTACCGTTTAAGGGTTAGCAACATTGCAACGTGATTTCTGAAGAACGTCAGGTTGATAAAAGTGCATTCAAAGACAATCGCTTATTTCGTACCTCCATGAATGTGGAGCTTCATATTATAAACAAATAATAGCAGAATCCGTAATTTCGATTGCATTCACGCGCGAACCTCGCCTGAAGTGCTATCGTCGAGATGCCATTGATCAATAGGCGAGAGGCCTATTGTCAACAACAGTATACGCATCGGGCCGATGCACACGGTGGTCAGATACGTATATAATATATACGGGGTTGGGAACCCCTGTGTGCCGGCGCCAGGTTGGCTGGTGCCTGACACGCGATCAATCAACCTGCTGCCTTTCCCCTGTTATTGCACTCGCAACTGCTCTCACCTGAATCGAACGAGCCCCGTGCAATGCGGACCAGCTTCGAATATACGAACCTGACCAAACTTAACACCGATTCGTGATAGGTCGCAATCCGACAGACTCATCAACGCGAGCCGCCGACGCTTTTTTCAACCCATTCCGCGGTCGCTAAAACATTCAGGGAGAGGGCGCATTGGGGAAGCTTCGAAACTAACCGGTATAGATGATTTCTCTGCACCCACTAACCAAAAAAAAAACAAGTTCTGAAAGCAATTTAAGGAGCGTTCAATCCATTCATCATAAATGAACGTCGGACGTCGTTGGTTTTTCGAGCTTTAATTCGGATTCATGCATTGAAAATCATGTTTTATATTTGGTAATGGAAATCTGATGCGTATAATGAAATATCATACGAGATTGAAATTGATATGAAATTATTTTTTCTTTTCGGTCTGTTTTGATTAATCCCGACGAAGATCCGCAGTGCTCGAAAAGTTGAAAAATACAAGATTATTTTAACTCCGGGACACATCGGAATGCATTTAATTTTTCCAACCACTATCGACGAAACGAAAATGAAAGAGTATTTAATTACGGTTATTCGCACTTGCCGCTTTCACCCTAGGGCATAAAATCGATCTTTGCCACCGGAAAGTTATATAGTGCAAAAATAGACATAAATGTGTCATTATTTTTCAATACTATTATATATATGTATATATCTAACAATACTATTTTCCGTGTGGGTATTATTGATCGTGCAACTTTGATGCGAAGTAGATTTTTGTCGAGTACTAACGTAGGTCAGTCATGGTCTATTTAGAGACCATCAATGAACCATTAACTACGGCAAAGCACCTCAAAAGTCCATTTTCACTGTAACGAAAGCAGTCAATTTCGCAGTAAAAAGAAATACTTACATTCAGCCAAAACGTAGGACTGAAATCTTGAATTAAGCAAGAAAATTTACTGAAAATAATGTAATGTAAACAAGCCCTCTCTTAAACAAGGACAGATTTATTTAATTATAATTTAAAATATTTAAAATATTTTTATTAAAATTATATTTTATTAATAAATGGTTTAATTAATATATAAATATTATTTATTTAAATTTTCAATATTTAAAAATTTATTACATTGGCGTTTTTAAAACGCCGTCATTTTAAGTATTTATTTTTACAATGTGGCAAGAATCGAATTTAGTAATTCGTACACGTATATCCAATTATGTCTGACCAAAATTTTTCCATGAATGTGACTCATCCATGAAAGTAGACTTTGAAAACGAATAATATCGACTGGTTATAGTATGATTGACATGATAAGGTATTTGTTGCAAGTTGCGATTCTGGCCTGATCATCAAAATAGTGATCAATGGAGTCGTATAAAAATAGTATAAAAATGTTTAATCATAACTTGCAACTTAACTAAATTTCTTTTCATACAGGCACGTGTTGAAAAAATTGGTTATTATAATCGTATCACAATTCACTTTGACGTGTAACTCGAGGAACCAGACATTTTACACGATATTTTTGTGTAATCTTTTTATAAACTTAGAGGTAAGAGTTCCTGGAAAAAAATTATATCTGGGATTATATATAAGAATAATTATATCTAGGTCATATATAATTGAGATCGAACGATATATGATCATATATATATATACATTTACATCAGGTCAAAATCCGTATTATATATATCGTTATATCTCAATTGCAACATATATGATCCAGATATAATCATATATGATTCAGATTATATGTGTTCCAGATATTTTTTTTTCCCGGGTTGTCAAGAAGATGTAAAGTCAATACAGCCTATTTTTATAGTATAATTCAAGTTATTATTAATACATTAATAAAAATAGCTGTACTATAAATTTGATATACACGGTAATTGTGCATTCGACTAAATAATATACCGTATATATTAAAGACATTTTAAAAATTGTATTAACTTAAATATTACTTTCGAAGTCAACGTCTAGATATACAGTGGATCTATACATATAATAATAGAAAATGAAAATTGTACCTTAAAAGTGTGATTTATTTTATTGTAAAATTGAAAAAGTAGATTCTCATTCCAAGTATTATATTGAGGATTTTATAATTAAATGTTAACGGTTCTAGCAATATTATTGAAACTTCTCCGCTACCAAATGTAAGCGGGGAGATTGTAATATCTGTAAACGTATTCGATCCGAGTAATAAAATATTTTATGTTAACTAATAGAAAGTAGAAATTGAAAAAAAAAATTAATTTTATTGCTCTTGTAATTTTGTAGCTTATTTTAGGTTAAAAGATGGAAAAATTACCTTACAGGCATATTTGTATCTAGAATTGGAGACAATTATAATTTTGTGTTTTCTTGATCTACGAACTGAAGTAAAACATTCTTTCATCTTGTGGCTGTTGTAACTTTTGTACCAAAGAGTTACAAATGTAAAAACGACTGACACAAGCAGGTACACATGATTTGACACAAGTTGATCGATTTTCATTAAGGGATTGCAACGCATTTTGTATATATAGTTTGTAACTTTTTATTCGGTAGGGTAAAAATGATATCTTTCGTTTTTCAATTCAGTACACGCCAAGAACTTCACATTGGACTACAGAAGCTTTCATATTTTCATGCTTCCATTTAATTTTTGTAATACATTGAAATTATTGGTATTTTTGTAATTACATTGAAATTATTATCTTATCTTATTATTGGAAAATATCTTTATTGGTTTTTATGATATTTATACTATATGTATAGTAAATGTTTTATATATATAGTCTTGCCAATTTTTAGTAATTTTTAAGTCCATTTTTAGTCAATTTTTACGTTTAAACTTGTAGAAATTAATTGATGTCAAGTATAAAAGTCTTCCTTATTTTAGTAAATGAATATTTTTTAAAAGTTCATATTTCGTAAATTTCAGGAGAATTGGAAAAAGTTTCATTAACAAAGGTTCATATTTATAAATGACCTATTCACAAAGAATGAATGGCAACGATAAAAAATGTTCTTTCATTTCATTATGCAAATAAATATTTATTACGAACAAAAATGTTAAATAACAGTAAAGGAGTAATCGATAAGATGCTATAGAGTTGAGATAATTACACCGCAACTATTTCATCGGATGAAAAAAGACTCGGCAACGAATATACAAATAAACTGAACCCGACGAAGAGGTATTCTAAAACAGTATTTTAATCAATATCCGCGAGACAGTAGATGCAGACGTTATTGGAATACGAACGAACGACATATGTATATTATGCTTCCTATACTATACGTATATATTTGAGGTTAGAATTTCTATACATTACGGATCTTGTATTCATATACTTCCAGTTGAAGGAGCTATTCAATCGGTTTAAGAGTCATTAATAATATATAGTCGCGTGTCCGACATTCCGACGCCATCAAGTTATATTTTCATAAAAGCATACTATATATATGCACGCATTTTCCGTAGGTGTACTCGTAAATGTAAATATGAAATTCGATATTCAGTAAATCTAAGCTGTCTTAGAAATCTATTATTATATTAAGAAAAACAAAAACACAATCAATATTAATTGAATTTGAAAATGATAGAAATGAACAACAATATTGCTTATAATTTAAAAATTAAGTCTTCCAACGTAATACACTTATTAAGTTAAACGTGTACCAATGACTGGACATGGACCTATAGCTGGACAACATAATCATTGTTCCCTTTTGTCTCTAAACGAGTATCAAAATTGATTAGATTGTCCAGCTACAGGTTCATGTCCAGTCATTGGTATGTATACCTTGCTTTGTTTTCATAACTCTCTAAATTTCATGGAGTTCAATGTCACTCTTACAGAGTGAAAACTGCGTGTTCAAAGGAGTGAATTTTCATTCTATAAAAAATTGTATTTCACACTTTCTGGAGAGAAATTTAATTTCATTCTGGAGTGAGTCGGAAAATTTATCCTCCGAAAAGAGTCAAATCTTACTCCAAGAAAGAATGAAACTAACAAACCATACGAAAAAAGTATTATTGACTACTATTCACGTACTATATATTCACCTCCAATAGTAATGTCCGATTTTACATAGAATATGTAAACCAATAGTACTCGATAGTTAACCATTTATTACTATACATAATACTTTTCCGTATGGGAAGTTATAAAGATCATTCAAAATTTTCATGATTGACAAAGAAAGAAACCTTTTTATAAATTAAATTTACAAGGTAAATTAATACTACGTCGTTGAAACTATAATTTTTGATTAGCAATGTGCATATGTACGAAATTCATATAACATTTATATTATTGTTTTACACGATTATTTTATACTAACTTATTAATATCCAAATAGTTTATATAATAACATTTAAAAAGTAACCCTAATAGAAAATGACCAGTTTCTGCCCAATTTTTCTGGTCTCTGTGTTTAGAGTCCAGAAAAATTGGCATAAACTGGTCATATTTTCTACTAGGGAAATGTAAAAAGTAAAATTTAAAAAGTAAGCCTATTTTTTAAAACTCGAAATTTTTTACGTTAGACTTTTCATCCGCCGTATTGGATCCGCCATTTTCAATTCTTCAAAATGCGATTCAGCTAACAAAAAGTTCATAATTAAAACAATAATTTGAAGTAGAAATAGGAATATTTTTTGTAAAAATGACGTTTATTTTCAAGAAATACAACTTTTTCTTTATACTTTTCGTTCTTCTTGGTCTTTTACCATTTTCACCATTTTCATTTTTCTAATAAGTCACGACAAATTACGAAAATAGATTATTTAAGTCATATATTAGATATTTTTATCTTAAATAGTCAAGTACGGGTTCGTTTTTTTTTTTTACAGATATATATATGTGTACATATGTTTATATATGTATGTATATATGTATTCCGCGTTAGTTTAGTTTCCAGATTACAATTAATTAATTAATTATCATAATAAAAGGTAAATACTACGTTGCTTTAGAATTTCTTTTTTCTTGGAAGAAAATCGATGAGCAATTTCATCTGACGTAAAGCAGCCCAGAATATAATAATGCAAGCCAAAAGGAAAACAATAATGAAAGAAGTATGAAAAATAAAACAAAGAAGATTCGTAATTAAACACGAAATGATATTATTTATGCGTGGAGTGATGCATTTTCCCCTTCGCATGAACCGTTGCAAATACGTGTGCAATTATTCCCTGCATTTTTTTCTGGACATTTCGAAACGTTACGTTTACAATATTTTAAAACTGCATATAAAATGCTCATGCATAAAACATTCAAGTATTTTGTATGCGACGGCAATGTGAAACTTGTACTTTACGAATATTTAAAGAGCCCAAACTAATGCATTTCTGCGTAATTATTAATTTCCAAGTCGACGATACGTGTCTTTTTAACTGCGGATAAATATATTCTTGTAGTTTTTAGGATTTACTTTTTAATTTACGTTAATTAAATTGACTTTTTACGGGAGACTCGAGGCTTTTTGTATATTACATGTAATGTAAATGAAGAAATGCGATGCATTGAAAACGTTAATTGATAAGGTTACAAAAAAGCAATAGTAAAACAAATTAATATTTTTGAAAATCGAGACATAACAATGCAAGTTTGTGAAGATTAACAGATACTGAGAAAACTGAATAAATAGAGAATAAAAGGATAAAATGAGAATAAAGAATAGAAACTAATAAAAAAATAAGTTAATTTGCAATAAGTCAATTTAGAAAAATTTATAAAAAGAGAAATGTTAGTAAAATACTGTTATAAAAATTATTATTGTAATAGAAAGTCAATAAAAAATTGTCAAACGATAGAAAACAAAGAATAACAGTAATATATACAAATTGGTACATTTTGGTACGAAATGGCAAATGTATTCTTACTTATTACAAAATATAATTGATCCACAAAAGTCTTTCGAAAAATTTGTTTGTAAAACCGTAAATATTATTAATCGAATTTTAGAGTAGTGAGAAAGTCGTCAAAAGAACCAAAAGAGAAACTCAGGACAGTTTTCTTGGACTTAAACTAATTATTAGGCAAATATGATGGATTAAAAATATACACAATAAAAATCTACATAAAGTCGATATAATAAATTACATAGCATTAACCCAAATAGTTCTTGAATGAAAAGAAATGTACAAAATTGTGTAAATGTTTCAAAAAATGCAGGGCGGACAGTGTACTTTTCTAACAGACGGACAAAATGGCGCATTATCTGTCGAGGGCGCAAAGTTGACAATTTTCGATAAAGTGCTAAATTAACCTCGTAAATCATCCTTCGAAATTCTATCATTTCAAAATGGTAAATGTAAAGGCACTAAAACAATGTATTTTTCTCCCTTATATATTCCGTATAGAACTAATCAGTATTTGGCATATATCGCTGATGACAAAATGTACGTCTATTTCTTGTCAGTGTGACAAGTAAAAAAAAAATCGATCATCAATGTGCAATATTTATCTGGAATTGCTCGTCGGCATCGACGCTTTTCTGACATCTACAATGGGCCATTAATTTTTCTTTCCGTGCGAGCGCCGAATATTGGCAGTTCCGGTATCATCTTAATAATCGATGACCCCTTCGTAACCAAGCAGTTATACTTCCCCGTCGTTCAGTGTCTGTATGGTGGAAAAAGGCAGAACACAGTGGATCGGGCAGAGGATCAAATTTATGGGCAAAACGCGCAGACCGCGCACTTGTCGGTCGGTCAAATGGGGGTGAATTAAAAGACTCGACCGGCGCAATATCGACTGCGCCAGCATCGCGTGATTGCGCCAAATTACTAAAAGTTACGTGTCTGTGCCGTAAAGGTACAGGTGAGATGTGCGATATATATAGTATATATAGGAGGGTGATGTATCGCGCGAGAGTGAGAGAGAGAGAGACAAAATCTCATTTGGTCGAAGGGCGGCCGCGGGATACAATTACGCCGACTTTGTTGGCTTTACGAGCCAGCTCGTCTCCGCAAAAGCAACGAACCCGTAACCTGGCCGAGAATAGTATATATAGAGTCTACGCCGGTAAATCAAGTCAAAGCTTCGTCCACTGGCTTGATCCGCAGTGGACGTTACAGCCGCGGCTTACCGCGCCATGCTTTATTCAGCCCTGAAAATGAAATCGAGCCATCTCAAACTCCATTCGACTGGCCCTTATTCTTAGGTGAATGACGGGGCATAAAACCGAGCAGGGAACGATTTAGGGGGCGAGGGGTGCCCCCTCCCCCCCTTAACTTTAACTGGCCCAGGTATTTGCCCTCCGTGATCTTATATAGCGGTGTTTTCCTATTGGCGAAGCTTTACGATTTTATGCAGTGGCTGTTTTTACGGGTATTTTTATAAGACGGACATTTATCATTAGAAAAATTGCCATTATTTAATGTTGATTTTGGTAAAAGTCCTGAATCGTATTCGAGCGGGACACCTGGGAGCATGTTGAGATAAGCCGAAAAAAAAGAGACCGGGGGGTCAATTCTCGAATATGTGACCCTAGTATCGCATGCGATATTTCTAAAAATCACTAGAAATTACGTACGTTTGTATATCTATATCTATTACCGATTTCGAGAATTGACCCCCTGAACGCAAATAATAAGTATATTTCATTGTTTCGAAAACATTTTCTTTTTTTTTCATCAAAATACACACACAAGAAAAGTAATTAAATATTTTATAAATATCTAATTTATATATTAACAACAACAAAATATTACAATTTATATTTATATTAACAATAACAAAAGATTAACTGAAATTGAGAATCGAATGAAAATAGTCGATCGAGGGGGCTTGCAGAACAGTTTAACGAAATGTCGTTAGTAGCGCAACTATCGCATTTCAATTCATGAGTAATGAGCCACCTTAAGCCAATGAAAACAATGCATTTTTTTTTAATTCTACTGTGGCATATAAGGTCTTAAATGACCAAAAATTGCAATTTTGACAAATATGTATGTTATGTCGAGAGGTCGATATACATACGGTATTCGAGTATTTTAACGAAACGCGTCGAGCATGTAGTTAACACGTATATGTATATTTAAGTGGATTTTCAGCTTTAAACAAATTTTTAGTTTTTTTTACAATGGCGGATTGAATTGAATTGGTTTCTTCGGAATTGTTAAATATTTTCGTTATTTAACCCAAATTTTCGTCATTTGATATACATGTGTGATTTGGTATACGTCATCGATTTCGAGTTTAAATTTAAATCTTGTAGATATATATATATATATATATATGTATAACCGTCAGAAATTCAAAGAAGTACCTAATTTGATCAATTTGTTTGATCAAGGTTAATTAACTTTGTTTAATTGAAGTTTTTAAAAATTTATCGATTTTCAGAAAAGTTGGCATTTTTCGTCGCTACATTGAATTAGTCATTTTGAAATTTACAATTCTAATAGCAAAATCAAGGATCCAAATAGACCTTTACGACTGAATGTCACGCAATGTTCGACATTTTTTACTTTCACGCCAAAAAATAAAGGTATTGTTGCCGACAGTAAAGAGGTTTACTTTCAAGAAAACAAAAATTCATGGACAATTTATACAACTGTTTTTTTTTTTTTTTTTTGTTGTTGTTGTAATGACATAGATTGTAAGAACTGAATTATAGACCAAAAGAAAAATTACCGTTAAATAATTGAATTTTTCTAAATAAAAGAACAAAAATCGCTCTAAAATTCGCCGAACAAAAAATTACAAAATATTAATGGAAAAAGTTACAACATAAAATTATGATATGAAATTTCTTACAGCTGTAACTATTTCGAAAAATGACATAGAAATATTGGAACATTTATAAATATCCGACAAAAAAGTACGAATTACATAATTTTTAACAAATCTGCGAAAATTATAAGAAATTGTGAAAAATAATTTTAGATATCAAGATTCAGATTCTAAAAATTGTCCAAATGTTGAGGAAAATGAATAAGGATTAACAAAAATGTATGAAAACTTTTCATTAATTTCTCTACGGTGTTAGTAAATTACGCGAAATAAGGAAATTTAAAAGTGAATTAAAATTTTTGTTATAAAAATAGACAGTAATCGATTAAGAGTTCAACAAATTTTGTACAACAATGTAAAACATATAGATTTTGAAAATCATCGAATTCATCGGAAATTTTATTCATTTTGAAACTGAATAATAATTGCCAAGAATTTTTGTTTCACAACATCAATTACCTAAAAATGTATTTAAAAATTAATTAATTTACTTATAAAATTATTTAAAATTTATATATCAAATAATTAAATTTAATGTATATACAAAAATGATTAGAAATTAATAAACAAAAGAAAATTTAAAAACCTTACAAGTTTTGACTAAAAATGTAATGAAAATTACGGAGAATGACTAATGTTTATCGAGCACTTGAGAAAAAGAAATGATAAAAATCGATAAAAGGTGTCAAATAATTTAGAAATGCATATGCACATACATTTATAAAAAATAAAATTAAAATTTTTAGTTCCATAATCAATTTTTTTCTCAGCAGGCATAATTCAATCATAATATGTAATATTTCTATTTGATTATGTCAGAATTACGTAACAATGTTATACGATTGTTACATTTACTGTTTGCAGGTCTGTTAAAACATTTCAACGTTGTCAAGAAAACTTGACAAAACTTGACAAACTTGAAATTTCAATAACAACGTGTGAAATCGGTTGAACACGTTTTAACTATTCAAAAGTGATTAACTCTAATCAATTAACAATATGATTAATTCAAATATAGGTTTCATCTATATAAATCGACTGTTACGTTCATTCACATGAATCAATTCGACGCTGGAACCAAGCGTCACTTGAAAATGCAGCTTAAACGCATGCAGTTGAACTACTGATTGTCCGACTATGATAGTCCGTCTCTACTTATCTCGAAATAGGTCTACCGTTTATCTCGTCAGATATGACGTGAAAGATTTATATATCCACTCGTATACGTGTTTAGCCCGAATTCCTTGGGGTGAAATTTCGTTCCCTTGCTATGACCTCTAACTGAAGTGAAATGCGTAAACTGAATTAACTTCGTAGAGTGAAATCCCGCTGTGGCTATGTATTTCTTATGAGTCATTTTCACTGAATTAACGTCGAGATAATCTTTATTGTACTTATTATTTCTAATTTTGAATACTAGTTAACGTGTGCGTATGGTTGAGAAATTTTTCAAAATAAATTTCTTCTCAGCTACTCGAAAATGACTGGGGGTATTTGAACTTTCGCTGAAAATTACCCTCGAAATCCTGATTCAAATTATAATAAAAGAATTTCGAAAAATTTTCGGTTATAAATAATTAAAATAAGTAAAAATGTATGAAAAAAATAAAATTAAAATCAATAATAATCGTCTTAACAAAATGAAAAACTCTCCTAAACAATTAGGATTCATAATATATATAAAGAATCCAAGTTTTTTCATGTATAGACAATAGTTGTCGAGAACCAAGCAGAATTTCAGAAATCGATTGGTAGTTTAGCATTTATACAAATTTCAGATTTTTACGTGAGTCACCTTACAAATGTGAACCTTCGAAGATAGCATCTGATTATTTCCGAGGAAGGCCCTCTTAGCCCTCACACTCACCCTCACCTACATTTGTTAAATCATAATCCCATAAGAAAGAATGAAAAAGAAACGAGTCTAACGTTGAAATATAACACGAGTATACACGCCATTTATATATAATATGTAAATATATATCTGTTCGACCTTTCTAAATGTTCTGGTCTAACATTTCCTCTGGTATAGAAATTGCGCATAATAATTCGATCATTTTTGGCAAATTTACTTATTCATTCTCTAGTTTGTGGACAATAGAACTAGATCAGTCTGAAGTTTCCACCTGTTACGTCAACCGAAAGTTCGAAGATTTTCAAAAAAATATTTTAAAACGGCAATATTTTATCAATAGCCGGGGTGGCTCCCCCAGGGGTCAAAAAGGGGGTAAAAATGTTGCGATAATTATATATATCGGATTAAAATGAAATTGCCAATTTTTTTAATTCATGAATATTCAGTGATTGACCAGACAAATGTGTCAAAATTATGACAACAAATTTCATCCACTGGATCACCCTTAAACTGGGGGATAAAAATGAAAAACATTTTTTTTTTACGTTAATTGACGAATATCGTTGTTTTTATTTCCCATATATTTAGATGTGAGCAAAAAGTATCGGAAATATTCGCAAATATCATTTTTATCAGCATGGACATGTAGGGTTTATTCGTCATCTTCTTTATCAAATGTGACAGGATTGCTGACCTCAAACTCATCTCCAATATTTACGTCTGAGAATTTACATCTTTCGATTTTTATATCGCTTTACTTCTCGATGTTTTATTATGTGTTTATTAAATTATAGATGAAAATACGTCAAATTGTCGTTGTACTAAGTTTTGCATAAGCATTGTGTATTTCAAAACAAACTAATATTATTGAAACATAGATTGATATAGTTATATTATTATTAATGAAAATAAATAAATTTTTGTTTATTTTCGAATACACGTGAATTCAAAATCCAACATTTTTGGCATTTATTATTTTTTTGAAAATGATATTCATCATTTTGGATTCTATATTGCATTGATCACTAGTTCACGGATTTCTGCATGCGGATTAACAAAAAAAATGAAAAGTTCGCATTCAGAGACGTTGAAATTAATCCCATTTCAATCCATCATCAATCCATTAGCGTTTGATAGGATTGGCGACGCTTCAATTGAAATTTCACTCACATGTATTACAAGGCGTATTCAAATTTATTGAATTGGACTATATACATACACATATACATATATATATATAATTTATTATATTGGACAATTTCCAAAATACCGATAGTGAAATTTATCATTTGGTATATCTAGTATAAATTTTATAAACACAGCATATTTTGAAAGTTGTACTTCAATCTTATACTCGTTATTCTAATCTGATACTTTTCGAAGCACCCCATCAAGTATTGCTTTCATCCTTATATATTAGATGCTGCTATATCGCCAACGGTCAGCTTTTTTCATTAGGAGCGATGAGATCCATGAAGACGATCTTCATTTTCCAAGATCTCTTTTGAGGATCTTCGATATTGGCACGTGCTTCGAATACGAGGAATCGTAGCTCGTTTAATGTATAACCTACTATACTAAAAGCATCATTTACCATTCAATGTTTACACAAGATCGTTTCGTCGGTACGACTTTGCAGACCTTTTTTTCAGTCCCACGCCCAACACATTAAGAACGGCCAATTATCCTAAGACCTGCCGACCACTTCAGCAGGTAAATGTCGGGCCACTTTATAATTGTTACGATTACAAGAAAGGCGCTGCACTCGGAGGTATATATGTAACAGCACATCGTTTCGTCCACTTCCATCAGAGGGGCATTCGATGCATTTCTCGTAGTAGTAAGGAACTCGCAGTGCCGTTAAAGGCTATACCCTATAGCCTTTGTAAGGAAGTAATTCCATGCGAGGGAGAAAAAGTCGAAAAACGACTTTTCGAGCGCAGCCAGCAGTGTATAGGGTGTAGTGTTGGAACGCGCGCGCCATCGGGCAAACGGTCTATGCTGCCGTTAAATTAAGTGAAATGGAGCAGTGCAACGAGAGGTGAGGACGTGGAAAGCTGAAGAAAACCGGGGAACGAACGAACGATCCCCCGGCACGTGGGTGGGTGGGGGTTGGGGGGGGGGGGGGGTGACTGGTGTATTTTCATCGGCGTCGCGGTGGCAGCCGTGGGTATACATATATATATGTATGTAGTGAGGGTGGCATGGGGGTAGGGAAAAGGCGCCCGATTGTCTGCCGCCCCTGGACGGTTGACTTCGACCATTCCGGGGTCTCTCCAACAACCTGCGCTCCTTTTAACTCGCCTATAGTACCTTCATCACGAAACCACCACCGTCCAGTGCGCCCGTTCGATGTACACATTTACGCCTCACACGACCGACTGTAAAATAACAAGTACTATATACACAGGGGCGGAACATTCGAAAATTACCGCACGACAGGAGTACGCCGACTAATTCGTTTTATAGCGAAAGTAATCGAGTTCAATCTCTGGTACCCGCTGTATTAGGAAGTCATTTGTCCCCATGGAGATAAATTGCCTCGAAAATTTAACCGTTTTACCCCATATATATATATTATGCAATGACGCGTTATATTCCCGTGTAATATATGATATTTGTAATATACGTAATATTACATTCAGGGGGGGTTATTGTGAGATATTTCGGTAATATTACACGGAGATGTATACGTAACCGACGAGTAATATCGCTGCAATGAGCAGATTTGTACATATGTCCATATACATATAGTTGGATCAAATCCTTTACATGCTCCCGTCTATGCCATTATTTCGAATATTGTACAGGGGATATGGTTGGATGGTGATCATGGTTGGGCCACGTTTTGCCCATTGAATTTCTCTTCCATTATATAGGCCGAATTTCGCGTGCTATCGAATATGGGTTAGAAAGATCTTTTAAAATGCAATGTTATTGCTTCACGATATGAAGGGACATTATTAAAAATATATTGCCACCCAACAAGCACAATTTTCATTGTTTTATATTATTATTTTTGTAATAACTATATGTAAAAACTGTGTAACATTTATACAGGGTGACCCAAAAGTCCAGGAACAGCAAAATATCTCAGCGGGAGTGCATTTTCGGGGAAAATGTTAAACACGAAAGTTTAAGGATTTTTCCCTGGTTATTTAACTGTACCATTTGACCTTGACTATGACCTTGAAGGTTATTTCAAGGTTAAGTTTATTTTTTTAAATGGGAACCCCTATTTTTTATCCCGGATTTGAAAAGAGCGGAAAATTTCACGTTCAAAACGATATTTATACGATATTTTCAACAAGGTCATGGCAAGGTCGAATGAAGGTGAATTTTGTGAAAATTGTTGAATAACCTTAAAAATCTAGTCCAATATCAAGGTGGCCGGTACCAGAATGTTGCTCTCTCCATCCCTGACATCTTTCTTCCAAAACATTTTGCTGTTTCCCACCTCTATGCCGAGCTAACAACCATAATTTAACAATTTTCGCAAATTTTACCTTCATTCGACCTTGCCATGACCTTGTTGAAAATATCGTATAAATATCGTTTTGAACGTAAAATTTTCC
>JAPYZR010002052.1:0-18409 GCA_030522945.1 Trichopria nigra
CTCCTTCTAACCGAAGGAGCATTGCAAAACATACGGATTGTTTGGTTCGGGGTACCGACAATATTATGTATAATAATATTGACAATTACAATATAGTCTCTCACCGAACGAAATCTAAGAAAAATTCTTACTTATCGATATAGATCGATAAGTAAGAAAAATTACTAATTAACAAGATTTGACATTTTCAATGACGTACCAATTCGATCATGATGTGGCATGGAATTTTATTAATAGAAAACGTCCGATCCTCCAGTACTATAATGTAATACACAAATAAATATAGAAATATAAATATGTTTTACATACGGTAGAATTCGATCAGAACTTGACAAGATTATCCACCACACATCATTCTAGATCAGAATCTAGTTAGATTCTAGTCACGATTTGGAAACAGGAAGTCCCTCGCAAACAACTTATTTTAACGAAATTCATTCACATGAATGATTTTTATAAAAATCATCAATCACGTGAAATAATAATATCCCTTGTAAAAAGTAAGACTGATTTTCGTATTTATAGAGACTTAAACGATATCTTTTAACGTGGTCAATAAAAGAAGACCGAGAATAAAAATAGTAGGATGTATTTTTATTCCGCGCAGTTTTTCGCTATTGTTTGCAAACCGTACATCACAAGTCTGACTTTTAAGATGTAACTTCGGCCTGGTTTAAAAAAAAATGTCCAATCTTATCAAGGAAACTTTCCTGGCGCTCTTTTGTACTTTAACGTTACTTGGTCTAAAAGAACAATGGAGAACCGTATATATATACGTGTCCGTTAAACTTATTGCCATGCAGATAAGACTATCTACGGATTGTGTATTTTTATACTCCGCAGTCGCTTTTATTCTTGCTTTATAACGAAGGAAGCGTCTAGCAATAGGGTGACGCGTGTCGAACCAGCAGTGGCCCGCGCCTTCTATCGATTGCGACCCCAGGCCAAATATAAATAGGAACTTCTAATTGCAGTCTCGCCGGGTGAGTTCAGGTCAGTCAAGGAAAATAGATCTAGACCAGCTTATAACCCGTACACTGCAATCGACATTAGTAAATGCTCAAATGTCCGGCGGATATCATTAGAAGTATGGCACGATCAAATTTTCAAAACAGTCATTTGCAACTGGAAAATCTATACTGAAAGCTACCATCTCGCATAACACACCAGTCGCATTACGTGAAATGTCACTTTATTGGCCATGTTTGAGGATTATAAATAATACTAACAGACTGTCAGCATCTCATGATGATTGTGTCATGACAATTATTACCGTTCTGTCAATTTCTCAGTGACAACATGGATTACAGCATATCAGTAACTTTTCAATTATCTTTATGTGTAGTACATAGTACGCTATTTTAATCATATTCTATACCCATGAACAAAACATCTTAAATTATTAGAATCTGTTCCGAAAATGACTAATTGTTCTGAAAATCATTAAATTATAATACTATAATTTTTAACGTTTTTTTTTTGTTCACCCTTTAAATTTTAAATTGTGTCAATAATATAATTAAGCAAACTCTAATTTCTGTGTACTTATTTATATTCAATACGTTAAAAATAACAATGAAATTAAGTTAATTGTATCTTCCACGGAATTATACCCAAGCCCTGAGAAACTTCAAGTATAACTCAAAAAACTATTAAACGAAACAAGAAAAAAATCATCAATTATAGTATAATTGCGGGCGAATCGAAGCGCTTCCTACGTTCGCCAAGAGAGACCGGCTCTTCCCGGTTACCGAGCTTCGAAATGGTAAAGTACTAATTAGAAGAAGTAATTTAAAGGCACTATTGCTAATGGGAAAGCGTGCGGCGAGCGCGGGAGCATGAACTCGGGACGTGCCGCTGATATCTTGTACTGATATCTGTTTAATACTCCGTTTCTGCGCATGTAACCGAAATTGCTGATAATAATTGAACTCTTAGAGAAAAATAAGAAATCGTAAAACACGTTAACACGTAGCAATTGCGTGGTGGTCCCACAATTAAATCACCATTATATCGATAGTACATTAGTTTCATTAAATGCCCATTTTACAACTGAAAGACGTGTAAAGGATTATTAATTATTTAATAGTAATTACAGAGGAACTACTTTATTGCAATATCATCGCAGAGGTGCGCATTATTATAATAACTGAGACTAGTTCAAAGGGAGAGAAGCGCACTGAAAAAGCTGCAATTCATGGCGAATGAAATCTGCATCAGACAGCATGTATCTGATGAATAAGGAAAAAATAAGGAAAAAATGAATAAGGTAGGTAAAAAAGCAGTGAACACAATTTTTTTATTTTCCAAAAATGTACGAATAGGTTTTGTACCTTCGATAAAATAAATAAATTTATAACCAAAATTAGAAACGGTAAAATTTGTTATTTTTTGGCGATAAAATAAGACAGAAGTCCTACAACTTTTATTAATCCATATATGTAAAATACATAGCGAATATTGTACAGGTTTATTGTGTAACATATTCAACTCGATTTACAAAAAAGGTTAAATAAATAATTTGTGTTTAAATTTTGAATAAAGAAAACAAGAATTTTTTATTCATTTTTTATTAAACGCAATATGATATTTACTATGGTTATATTGCTTCGTTTTATTAATCAATTTGAATAATTCTGGTTTTTGCTAACGGTTCTGGAATATCTTCCATAGTTTCGATTATTCAAACAAATTTTCTTTTTTTCTTAATACCTTTTATTCTGTATTTATTTGCGCTTTCCGACATACCGCGAATAAAAAAAAAATATACTGGATTAATCCCAAACAACACATCTGACTCGGGAAGTCCTCAGGGGTTCCTCAGGATGTCCAAATGTCCTCTTTTCTTATCCTCTCACTGTCCTCAGGACATCATTAGATCAGAGGATTATCCACCCATCCTTATTAAAAGATTATCCAGCATAAACAGTAAAACTGATGAAGAAAGTTATAAAGAACTACTGTTTTATTTACTTACGATAAATGCGTAAAATTGGTATTCAAAATTATACGGCACAAAACAACTTATAATTGTAAATAAAATACAAAGTTCAATTTTTGCCAATTATCTAAAAAAGTTCAGCATCCACTAACTAACTAATCCTCTAACAAACAATGATTGATGCTCCATCATTTTTTTTTAATAAGAAGAAAGCAACAAGAACGGATCTGTCAGTGAGAATTTGTATAACAATTCATAATTCTTCGGACCGATGGATAAAAAACTAATCGATCAGAACGGTACCGTACAAAGAAAGAATGAAAAAAAGATAGATAGATGGACATATGGATAGAGAGAAAGATCATGTACAAGGGTTTGACTTACACTTTCGTCGGTTGACCATCGCTGTAACACGTATAAAATGTACCATCGAACGATCCATCACTTGGAGAAGTCAGAGCAAGGGTTAACTGTAAGGGGGTATGTACACCCTATATAGTTGCGATGAAAAGTGCAGGGAACCATCACAGCTGGCACGCGCTTGACTATTGTCTGCACTTAACGCCTGCTTAGCAAAACGAACACATTCGTGTTTCATTTTTTTAACGCGCGGTCATTTCGAGTATACTCTTGCACGTGTATCCCATTTATTCCATATAGATCTGGAAGATTTACTTTCCATATAAGAAAGTCGGGACTTAGTGTTCGAAGGTTTATTTAAATTCGATTGATAATCAAAATATGGTTGCTTTTAAAAAATGTTGTTATTTACGAAAATATATATTTTTACATTTACCTATTATCTCTATTGTATAATAAAATATCTGTATATATACATAGACATTTCCAAATTAAAGAATAATATCAAATCCTTATAAAATTGTCCACCATATTGGATTCGCCATTTTAGAATTTAAAAAATCTAATATAACATTCGTGCTCAACGACAACAGAAACCGAATGACTCTCACGGTGAGAAAGAATATAAATAAAAAATGCAAATGATAGTGCGATGATAAGATGGATAGTTTTGATATGGAGTTTCACAACGATCTAATATCATTAAAAGTTATCGTGTTAGCTGTCTAAAAGGAGATGTATTTGCAAACTGTACAGAGCGACTAGATATTTCTACTCATTCGCATTCGCGTTTAGCTATTCAAACTTTGACAGAAAAATCTGTCAGTTCCCACTTTAGCGCAATATGTAACAATTCCTTGATGTATGAGCTGCTAATTTAGTATAATACCCGTAGGCCTCATTCTCATTACCAATTAGGCTAGTATCATCCCTACGGCAATAGTAAACGAAGAAACTTGAAGTCACGCTCAGATAGTCGCTTCGCATCAATCTCTCAATGTTGACGCAAACAAGTCAAGACAATATGAGCATATACTGATAAATGCTGGAATAACAAAATTACTCATAATCACGACACGAACGAGAACGAACGAATGAGCAAACGAATAAGACATCGGCCAGACTGTCGTCAAAAATCTAGACGAGACGCTTTAAGACGCCCAATAAATATCTCGGCCGGCAATCCGACTTCTAAAAACGTATATAGTATCCCAATTCAACGAGTTAAAAATATTCCTCACCTCCCGGAATTACAAATCTCCCTCGTTCGCTCATTCAGTCAGTCTCTCTCGTAATCTACCCTAAGAGTTGCGACTGATTTATTCGAGCCAATTTGGTGACAGCCCCGTCTAACCCATTAATTACTTAAATCTTAAGATATCTCGGGTGAAGCGGCTGGCACGGTCTTATCCTTCGCCCTTATATCCTGCGTTCTCCTTCCTCATCCCACAGCATCGGTCCAATATATCTCTCCCTCCTGATATATTTCAGATTTAAGGTGACGCCGCGAGGGAGCTCTAATTTAACTAAAGGTGCGGGATAGTCTCGTACACGGGTCTCCGAAGCCTCCTGGCGCTTTCCAGGTATATATGGGAATGAGACGTAAGAAAAACGGAAACACTCGCTTTACTTGCACGATGCGAGCTTTCCCTGATGTACGGCCGTTCATCAGCTGAACGCGAGCTCCTGGAAAAGCCTTTCGTACATAGGATGCATGAGAAACGCCGGTAAACTGCGCCATGTGCATGCGTCAAATTTCAGATGCAGTCGGTCTTGTGTTCGCGCATAAATGTGCAGGACTGTCACTGGTTTGCATGCGTCTGATGCATCGTGTTTACGTGTTGGTTCAAAATGTGCGAGTGCATCTCTTCGTATGTGCTGCCACATGCACCTACTGCGTCAATCGGGAGTGTTTATGTGCAGATCCGTGCATATACACACGTAATCGCTTAGGAATACGTGCGGGGGGTGGTCTCGTACGGAACAATATCCTCTCGTACATGCGAAACAGACGAAATGCCCGCATTCTCGCTCGAGTACCGGCAACCCACGTTCGTACCCGAAATTAGGTTACGAGGATCGTGAAAAGCTTGGTGAAAAGCTCTTCACGTCTCATAAAACACCCATATTTTCGGAAGAGCTTTGTCGCAAGTGCGTCGCCCTCCGGGAGGAAACACGGTCATTTAGTTTCTAGCGGAAAATTTTTATGGAGAACAATGCCGGAATACTATAGAACCGAGAAACGACCGGTAGCGCTTTTAAACGGTATAATCGGACACATCGATGCGTTTTCCCCCCATCTATTTTTGACCGAAAATATCGTTTCGAAATCCTAATAGACTTTTAAAAGCATCTGCATGTGATGTACGACAGATTTCGGTTGCGGAAAAGAGCAAATAAGGTAAATAGGCCGGAACGCAACAATGTACGACAGCGGCGCCTCTGTAATTTTAGCGAAACGATCCCTCGACTTTCCCTCGCGTGTCATCGCGGATGCGAAAACTCTACAAAGTGTAAATAATGAACGACGTCTGCGCGCGACAGTCAGCTTGTTGTGACGCACGAAACTTCGCGCAATGTGACGTCTGCTCAGACACGTGCTCCGCGAGCACAATGGAAATATGGCACGATCGCGCATAACACGCCTGGAATGTAAGTGACGAATTCCACGTGGACGACATTTTCAATTAAATAAATAGTGCGCAGCCCGTGCAGCACGGTATATATTTACATTCGATACCTCGACAATGCAAATATTCGTCAACGTTGTAGACATTTGCGAATCAAAATGCTGCAGTCAAGAGCAGTGCCACGCGTTTGTGGTATACAGCCGTTGACTTCGTGACAGGATAAAAGTTATTATATAGTACACGATCGAATCCCTTCAAACAGTGCTTCAGAAAATAATAAAATAGAATTTGGAATTATCAATCTTACGAATTTAGATTGTATATATTAAGAATATCTAAGAAGTATATAAAAAAAGTATATCTCTCTTTCCTCTTCAAAAAATTCAGTGAATTCAACTAAATATTAGGTTACTCGTATTTACCATGACAAATCATTTAAATAAACGACATATTTAGTATAATCAACTAAATTGTAGTTATTACAACTAAATATGGGTCAAGTAAACTGCATGAAAGTCATATTAACGAAATATTTATGTTGAATTTACTGAATTTTTCTCTCTACTAAGTGTGTGTAAATTTTCAAATTGTTTAATGGTAATTTTTTTATATTAGGTATGGAAATTTTCTCAACACCAATATGTTAATTTATCAATAAGGGTAAAAAAAATCAGGTGGCATAATAGCACTAAATTTCAATATGTGTATTGAAGAATTACTGAGAATCGTATGAAAAATTTCCATACTGATGCATGGGAATATTTCAATACACGTCTAGAAAATGTTGAAAAACGAGGGGAAATTTTTATCGTAGTAAATAACAACAATGTCTAATGAAAATTGGAATTGGCTACGAAAATTAAATACTTCCTAAACAAGTGATAGCATCTTATGGTGTTTTTTATGATCATCATGAGTCTTTATGATCATCAATAATCTTTCACATTTGAACGTATGTTTGATTATAAAGAGACCCGTTGCTTATTTTCCCTAGTCGAGAAACGATGGAATTTGAACGAGAATACTCCAGTTGTTTGTAATGCAGATGATTGTGACTCGGAACTTGCCGAACCACACACGCAGTTGAAAACATAAAATAGAGTTATCCAACAGCGATGCAAGATGTATGTGGCAGGTTCGAAGAAGAATTTTTTTTTCCTTTCTAATAATATCAATATGATGAATTATTGCATGAAAAAAAAAGAATTAACATAAGTAAAGGTAAAGAATCAAGAAAAATCATAAAAGATCCTTTATAATAAAAACATCAGGCAATTGAAATGTTAATTTAGGTAAAAGTCATTAACATTATTAAAAATAAACGCGAAATCTCTTCAATTATGCAAAATGCTGCATGAAATGATTTATTACTTACTATTCTATTTATGCTATAATTGCATTGACATTTTCACGAATCGCATCAGTATAAATATGTGACACGGAACTTTAAAATCAATTAGCGTGCAACGAGCGCAATATTATTTCGAGCCGTTATTAGAACTACTAAATGAGTTTTAAATCCTTAGCGCGAAACGGGTTGGCGCATATGTGTCGACTATGCGGTAAGTTTTGTTCTGCATAATATTAACACAGAGTGTATAACTAATTCTACATGAGAAATGAGAGAAGAGCCATTAGCGAAATCAATTTGATTCTTGTTTGCATGATTGCGATAAATGGCTTCCTTTGCTGGCATTCATATATCATGTTAAATGGACGTTCATTAGTCTTGCATTAATTTAAAACAGTATAGTACTTTTACATTTTAGACTCATTTTTGCTTATTTTTATATAGTTTAAAAAAAAAGGAAATTAATTTTTTTATATCTGTGAAGATTTGCATAATGCTATGATGCTTTTCATGTTATTTGCTTTTTTAAAAATTGTTCTGTATCATTATATCTGTAAGGGTACCAAGGACAAGAATAATTCATTAGCAGAACAACAACAACAACAATAATCATCAACGTAAGATAAATAAACAGTCAGGACAACGCTTTCCACTTGCAAGATGTGCTATGGATGAAGTCCGATTGCAACAACCATAACTGCAATCATATGTAGGTAGGGGAGTTGTCGATAAAAACAATTATATTGAAGAGTAAATAACGTAGACCCACAATAAAGAAGTATATTACTCGGGGGTTGACAACTCATTATTGCTATTTTCGTTTGACTTTTCAGCACACTGCATATATTTATGTGCTTTATTTCGCCGTCCAGAGTTAAATCAGTCATACAGACATTCTTGGAGGTTGATCGTTCATTATCATAGACGAAATACCATGCATCATACTGGAGAAAGATAAAATTATAAGTTTGCATTTAACAGTAAAAATAATGTGATCTCCTGAGACAAATCATGTCTCCTTTTATGATTTTACCACTAATCGTGTTTATTTTTAAGATTTTTTTTGTGGGTTGTCTTCAAAATTCGCTGGGTGACATCTTCTTTCTATTGAACTTTTTCTTGTGGGCTCGTGTAATTAGTCTATTTTCAATAGACAGAAGAAACATATAGTATAATAACATCAGCGATGTCATCAATGGTTAAGAGTAAAATGATAAAACTTAAATAGAAATAGATGTATATACAATTAATATATTTCTAAAATATATCGCGATACTCCTTTGATCTTAAATATCATTGTTACAGAATGCGATTTGAATGCCCTGCGAAGAAACATCGCCGTTTAACCGCTCGAATCAGAGCAATCCGAAAAAAAACATTGCCCATGTTGCTGTTGAGCAATCCTCTCCTACATGAAGACAATTAGGGCGTTTCATCGGGTTTCGGTGATTGACAATACAATTATCCGGCACAAAGGGCACAACAAGCGTGATCGATTTTATTAACGAATGCTGCTCAATGCCCAGGGCTGGTTGGAGTGGAGAGGACGACTGTAACCGATAGCGCGAATTAGGCGAGCGCAAGGGTATAAATGCTCTGACTATCCATGAGGGGAATTACGAGGGTTCCGTCTGCATTTTCTCAGCGGATAATCCTTTTCCCGAAGAATCGGAAAACCGTGGAGGGAACTTTACGTACCCCGGAAGCCCATGAGCGACTAAGGGCCGTATCCCGCATTAATTAAGGCAGATGGCGAAATGCGTCGATGGCTCTCTCAGGCGGTCGACTTTGTTATCGAGTCGCTTTGCTGCACGTGCACATTGATTTTGTCTTACACTCTGTTTATGCGGAAACGTTACGTTTCATCATCGGTACGTCGCTCAAGAATAATTCCTCAACATGAATCCACACTTCGATGTGAATAATGCGACGAACGTCGTACGACGTGCGTGTCGCTAGGGACTGAATAATGGAATCTCTCGCTGCTGTAAAGTGGTTTGTAAGATTTCGAGAGAAATTGACGGCTGAAGGGAGAATAATCGAGTACTTCACCACAAAAGGGTTGTCGCTCGTTGTCGTAAAGTCGTAACGCCAATGACTAAGACGTATACGCCTTTAAAATTTGATTCGAGACTAGTAAATGTCCAGTCGTTATCGCAGCATTTGTACACTCATTTATCAATTAAGACAGACGCGGGGTTCAACCTATACGTAACATTTAATAGAAATGAAATGTTTTTGGCACTTTCAAGTGCTTGTTTTCCGTCTTCTTATTCTTTACATATTATTTGTTACGCTATCGGTATTACTTTTTGCAAATCGCTCTGAAGTATAGGGCGAATGTACGGTTTAGTCAACTATTTTGTCAGGGTATAAAATTGGGCATTATGCGAATTCGGTAAATGCAGGCAACTCCAATATACCCTACTTTAAAATTCACTCTTCTACATTTAATAAGACTGCAATAGCCAGATTTGTTATTCTGTATTAGCCATGCCAAATAAACGTTTTTTCAAATGCAGACAAAGATATGACTGAAACAGGCGCATATCTTGGTAATCATAAGGGTTTGCCTGATAAACCTTTACCATTTTTCCGTGTGAGTATTGCGATTGGTTAAGCTGCTCAGAATCGAAACTTCAACTAATCGTGCCGAAGAAAATTGCAATGTTTACGAGATCTACTCGGCAATAAATCGCTATTTGGTTACGTGACCCATTGAACAATTGTATACGATATCTACAGCCCACGTTTAACCGACAGTTCGCGACATATATATGTCGAATCGAGGTGAGACAAATGAATTGTTTAAAACTTGGAGTGAAGTAAACAGCGGAAATGTCAGATTGTTAAAATAAATAATTAAAAATATATACATCCGAGAACATGAGTTTAAATTAAACATTTTACAAATTTAGAATTTTGCATATTCTACTTTCCTGCTGGATTTCACTTTGCGTTATGATTAATTCGCCTCTTTGAATGAAACGAGAGTGATTTACCATTTAACCCGTCTAAATAGGCAAAATGCTCGCGCACACGTAAAGAAAACTTCAGCTGCCTAATTTCATAACTGAAAATGAATTCATTTCGAAAATTGAAGAGAATCCGCAGTAGCGGGCTTTACCTCGCATTAATTCTGGAATCTTGGTAACTTACGTTTTAAGTCGTTCGCCAAAAAGGATCCCATTCACGCAACCCATTCCCACGAGCAGTCGCGCTTTGACCTTTTACATATTCAAATTGCTCCAGGTCCGGCTCAACCTCGCTTGAATAGCGCTTCATTTAAAGTTTTCCGCCCAGCCCCGCTTTCCCGATTCTTCCGTGGGTTCCAGGAGACTGAATATTACGGACTACTCGGCTCCTAGTCGAGGATAATGATTGTGAGCCGAGAGGCAATTAATCATCCACGCCGTATAACGTAACTACAGGTATCTATACTGTAGCCGAACCCCCGACTCATTTTCAGCCTCGGCAATGAAAGGCTCGAGATAACGCGATCGTTTAAATCCACCTAAAAGTTCAGGGTAAAATGTCCTTACGTCAAAAAAAGAAAATTTATAAAAAGGAAAGTAATTATTTGTACATATTTAATCGAACTCTTCCAATTTGCCAAATACAAAATTACATAAAAAGACGATATTTGGAAGCCACCATTGTGAAATTTTGATTTTGTATGATATCAACTTCTGGTACAAATATAATTGCTCCACCCTATTCATCAGAATTACGACTCGATCGGACAAATTGCATTATCAATTCAACCAAAAACAGGCCTAACTAATGAAATACTTTGGAATGGTCTTCTTATCGCTGCTCAGTGGGACCTACTCTATTTTCACAACATAACAGAATCGGTCCTTAAAATCAAAATAGAAATCCTTTCAGTACAATTTTTGTATTCGCAAAATCTTATGCCTATCCAATTGCAATGAATCCAAACCAAGAAAGGAAGTAGGACTCCCTAATCGTATTCTAATCAGGCGTAAAGAAAAAAATAATTACAGTCGCATTGACCGCCTTCTTTTCTCAACCGAGAGTCTTTTTGCGGGTGGCGCGTGCCTCGGGGGTCGAAGTTCGATAAACAATTTAATTTTCCCATTTCCCGGCGTAGGCGTTCTTTTCCAATCGCGCGCGTTGCCAACTGGGGTGGGACATCACCGACAGATACTTCTCCACCTCCAGCCATCCATTCCACCCACCCGTAATCTGCCGCTCTTCTTAGCAATTTCCAAACGCTTGCGCCCGCGTTATATTCCGACGCTCCTTTTTTTTTCTCTTCGGGGTCTTAGACGAGGGGAGGATTGCTCGCTGTCACTACAGCTCGGGTATACTTTAATTCGGAAGTAAATCACGCAAACCCCCTTCCCGTCTTTTACACCGTGAGGCGACCCATACTCTTTTATCGAAAGTCGTGCGAGAGAACCGACACCGCCCGCGGAGAAGCAACGGCCTCAAACTACTAGGACTGTCGAACAGAACTTATTTTGCACGCGGAGAGCCAATTACATTCGCAGCTATGAACGCGCGTTAAGCAATCGAACGGCCAGCGAACGTACGCTCCTCTCAGCCAATGCGTTAAAAATAACCGGCCGAAGATCGTGTCGTAAACGATGTCTTATTACAGTTATTTTGAAAATAGAAAATTAATGCGCGCAAACTGCTTCTTTGTAAAAAGAACGCCGTGAGGCGACCGGCGGACGGCGTGTACGTATCGGAGCTTAGTGAGAATATCTTATTTGCGAAACCCAGCTGGGGTTCTTTGATTCGCGTAAAGTTGCTTCGCCACCTTGTTATTAATGTGATGTGTAAAATGCGCTGGCATAATATTCAACAACTCTATTACCGATTTAACGATAATCCGCAAAAGGATGAAACCGCTGAAAAATGAAACCCAACGACCGTTGACGAGCTACGAGCGCTCGTTCATTATATATATAAATAAGGCAATTAAATATGTAGATAATGCCTGAAACAAAAAATTTCAGTTAAGGAATTTCATTATGCAACCGTTATGATTAGAGTATAATCGGTTGAGTGCAGCTACTATGACTTCAGTTACAAACATATGTACATTACTGTTTTACAAGTTGATGTATCTATTCATTTAACACTATTGCTATTTAAATGCAAACAATTCCAGGTAGAAATTGCGTCCAGGCAAAAAAAAAGTTCCTGGCAAGTTTTCCCTTAGAATGATCGGGTACTGGATGGGAAACCTAGATACGCTCTATAGTTACCGCGGAACGCTTTATTAGTTCATTTCCCAGATTAAAATATTACCTAGGACTGGCTTGGAACAATATAGTTTTGTCCAGAAATGAATACCTTAAATGAACTAATCTGGTTCATAGCCAGTGCCAGTCTAGATTAACCTCGAATTATTTGTACTTTAGAGGTTAAGTAATGCTTATTCAAAATTATCTAGATTTCCTGGCTAGGAACTGAAAATATCTGATATTTATGTTCCCGTAAATTGAATCTGGTTAAGAGAAAGGCCCTGGATATAGTTTTCCCTGACAATAAGTGGGATACTACGCATACTGTTGGACACAAATTCGGCTAGTGCCAGGACAGATATTACTGCAAGAATATTAACCAGTATCAGTCTAGTTTGACACCAAAAATAATTGTAGTTAGATTACAAGTCCAGGCCATTACTAGTGCCACTCCAGTTTAACCCAAATATTTTGACCTGCCACGTGTCAAAACGTGTTACGGAAATTCTATACAGTAACTTGGGTAACACAACCCTAAACTATACTTGAGCAGATTATGTATGCATCAATAAAATACAATAAACAGAGACAACAAGTTCATGTAAGCGATCGACAACAATAATATTAATACATTTCAATAACACATAGCAAATGAGGTTATGCTTTGCATGTGCTCGAGGCTCTCGTGGCTACATTGTCAGAAACTAGACATATATTTGACTATAGTTTTCTAATTGTAAAATCTCAGACTCTGCCGAAGAACTAGATGGCATTTACTTTATTTAGTTTTTACTAGAAATCTATGGCCTATTTTAATTTTGTAGCCATCCAGTTTTTCCCGACCGATTTTCCACCAGGGATTACAAATAAAATAACTATATTTCTAATAAATCGATTTTCATAATAATTTATTAAATTATTAAACAAAAAAATGTCATCTGCCTGCTACAGTTTAATTACACGCCGAAAAACAGGTATTGTTAGAGCAACCGTACTATGGCTGTACCAACTGCAGAAATAGTCAATTGTATAGTATGGTTTTCATAATAATACTTTTTTCCGTGCGCCCCTTACGGACTATATGCAAATTAGCTTGCATAATTTGCCAACCCTAAATCAATGGCATACCAAATGTTCGAGGATGACCCTAATCGCAACGCATTTGACTAGACCGCAAAGCCAGAGTAAAAATGATCCGAGTTAATTGAACTAGCATTTGGATCCAATTTTGGAGTTCATTTCTTTAATTTTGCGAAGAATCTCCCAGTGCATTATTGTCAACCAGTCTTGTTTCACGCCTTATGTACTTGTACAATGTTTGATAACAGTGCTAAATATTCATAAAATCTTAATAAAGTAAGATATAAAATCATTCAAGTTGTTATGTGTATTTTTCAGACTACAAAAGAAAACGCATGACGTCATTTATAGGCCCAGAAATAAGATATGCCATTAATGTATTATTAAATTATTACATATTTCTAACTCGATTTTAATAACATTCTTCGACATAATATCTTTAATGCTACTTTTTTCTTATTTTTGAAATTGGAATTTTCATGATTTTTTGTGCTGCTAAATTAAGTAAGATTCGTTAAATATAATTCTTTTGCGAAAATCATAGTATATGGAATAAAAATGCTTCGATCATTAAAATTTTGAACTGCCTTTTCGACAACCGTTCGCTTAATGGAACAGTTAAATGCATTGACTTAACGCCTAAGCGACTTGGTGCGAAGCGCCAAATACGTCTATATGTCCGACGTCGATCTCGAGTTATCTAAGACTGATGGAGCAATCGATAGGAAATAGCAAGTCGGATAAATTATTCATGCGGCTCTCCAACAAGAGAAACTCTTGGGAATCGGGGGATCGTTTGCGTTAAATGGAGACATTTCGCGGTTTGCACGACTCGGTCGTTCGAGTCTCGCCGCTATCGCTTTGAATAAATAGACTTGGCCGCAACTTAACTTATTTTTTCCGGCGCCCCTGCCCTTTAATTCTCGGTGATTCCTTCGTCGACTGCGTTCCTTCACTTACGATCGTGTTTTCTTCTCATTTTACGCTCCTCCGACTGTCAAATAGACTTGGAAACTTTTGTTGCACTCCTATACCATGAGCAAAGTGCGCCTGCATGTGGCAAATGCTGTAATCGTATTTTCGTCGCTTTACCGACCTCAATTTTCGAGATAAGTCACTCGGTGTACGAGAAACAATGTTAAAGCAAGTCAGGGAAGATTACGGAGAAGAACATAATAATATTCTGAACATTCAAAATATACTTTATCTACAAATAAGTAAAGTAGTGCAAATTTGCATATATTTTGAAGATGGTAAATCTTCTGGATACGATACTTTGATAACGATATTGGTAATGATAAGAACTGTGACAATGTTTGCTTATGGATAAAACTGTGCAATAATGATAATATAATGACAAGCAGAGACGATGCTATAGTGATAATTGTGGTAGCGTTCACATATCTATACCGATCGTGATGATGGTATGGTTCTAAATGTTAATTCTTCCAAGCACCAATTTGACTAAACTATCTGTAATGAAGACATTCAAGATGAAAAAATAAAATAAATAATATTAGCCCTTTCAAGAGATTTCATGGAATTACCCAACTGGTGGTTCAGTAATAATAACAGATCTTGGAAATAAATATATACGAGGTCTAATTAACGAGCAACGGAAACAAAGAGATGACAATACAAACCGTACTGAAGAAGATAGCAACGTTAACGAGGATCGCGTGATATTACTTGTCAATAATATATGGAGAAAAAATTTCTTGGAAATTTTACCATACTCAATGATATTTTGAAGACAGACTTATATCGTGGGAAAAATGGACATTATTTATGGTAAACAGTTTTATATTTTTAATAATATTTAATACGAGTATGATCAGAATTGTTATTCCTTATAGTAATTTTTATTGTAAAAAATAGCAATCATTTCTCTTGATCATCTCGTATGGTAAAATTTAAAATAAACTTTTATACGTATAATCATTAAAAAATATGGAGTAGGTTACTGTTTTTAATGAATAGTTCGTAACGTCAAAAATATATCACATAAAATAATGGAATCCACTGTTTAATGTCCCGAGAACAAAAAAAAAAATTTAAAAGTCAACCAACAAAAAACGTACAAGCCGAAAGAGTCATAACAAAAATTAATGAAGACATACTACGGATATTAATTACCGCAATCATAAAAACGACATTGAGACTCTCGACAATTAAAACCAACCTTCAAAGTAAGGACACGGACAAAAATCACGACAAGAAAATAAATGCAAGCATACAGCGAAAGAGGAAGAGATTAACCAAAAGAGAAACTTGAGAGGGACAAGAGTGAATATGTGAGAATAAGAGAGAATATGTCTAGAGTCCGGGAGAAGTTATTTGGGACGTATTCCGGTGAAGTTTCCGAGCTGCAATAAGATGGAGACAAGCACCGAAAGTTCCGTAGCGTCGGTGTAAGTGAGCAGCGGGTGGTTTCTCGAGTCTAATTAATTATCTTCCAATTAATTCAGTATCCGGCGAAGCGCAATGGTCCGTCGGGTAATTTGTACAAGGATTGCTTTCGAGCAAATATGACATTTCACCTATTAACATGCTGGATATTGAAGAAAGTCACAACTTGGAAAACAATTTCCAAGTTGCCATGTAAATTGTATGTAACATTTATGTTTCATTTGTTTCCTCATTACATTTGTTACTCTTACGACAATTGTATTACAATGTACTTTAATTATATAGTGACTTAGGGATCTTAAATGACCCTAAAATTTGTAACGGTGATGTTAATGTTGGTAAGGATAATAGCGACGTGGATAACGGCGATGACTATATCGTTTTAATAATATTGATATATAATAAGTATGGTGATGATAGATTAAACTTTTAAGGACGAAAAGTACTCATTTTCTTCATCAAGTTTGATACTATATTTTAGTACTTAAACTCCATGGAAATAGCGATTTGTTGGCCAATAAAAAATGTTATTGCAGAATTTTTCTCATTGCGTTTAAGTATTAAAATATAGTGTCACACTTAATGAAGAAAATTTGTACATATAAAAGATTTAAGGTCGTTTAGATCGTACTTAATATATGAGTACTTAACAGTTATTTCAAAAGAGCGCGTTTCATTGTGAGACATTAGTATTTCTCGTTAATGATCTGCGCAAAAAGGAAAGCTGAAACATTCTTTAAAAAATTAAGTGTTTGAATATTAATTTGCGACTATCAGCAGGTGTTATATGTAGCGTACGTTCGCGGGAATATGACCAAAGTGAAACATATTCTTGAAACGGAAAGATTCACGACCTCATACGAGTGCGCAGGATCGCGTTCGGCACGCGATGCTTATTTATCTGGCAGCAAATAAGAGGCGAGATATTATAAGTGCCCTCGTGCCTCTATATTAGTATTCTTTTAAAGGTCTTGTAAGCAATTAATTCAACAGCCGCGAAAGAGCGCAGTGCTGAATTAAGAAATTGCCGAACGATCCGCGTCGAGGGAAGTACTGCCGATCGCGCCGTAAATCATGTTGTCGTTCGCGACGGCGCATTGCCGCATTTATTGAATGTCAATAACTTATATCGGAATCAACTTTATAGCCACTCGCTGTCGATTCGAGTCATTAAAATATCGAGTTTTCGCGATGATAAAAAAGCCCGAGGATTTTCAAGATTACGCGCCCGCGTACATCAATGCGAAAATGACATTTTATTCCCGTTTTCTAGAACAAAACTTGTCTGCTGTTGGAAATTCATGCATTTCGCGAAATTTACGTATACAAGAGAAATAATATATTGTACAATTTGCAGGATAACTATATGTAAATCAACACAAATCATTGTAATTATTTCGTTGAATCGCTGTGCTATAAACGTTCACGACGTTAAAAAATTGCTGGCACGTATAAATTAACATGCACGATTAAATTAACGCACACCGCGACATACATATATATATATATATATGTATTATGTATCACAGTGGCACATATTGGCTCTAAAAATTTATGTAGAACGTAATGAAGAAGGGCAGGTTCTCCAAATGAAACACTTGAGGCGCAAATACGTGTGAGTTTATTACTTGCACAGGCGATCCATTCATTCGAATAGTTTTCAAGATAAATCGGTTTAAATATAGTAACTAGTATGAATAGGATTTTGGGTCATCCTGGTTTTCAATAAATTCTTTCTTGACCGCAAGTAATAATTATTTTAGAAAATTCCTAAGAAAGAGTTTTCAAAAGAAATTTCTTGGTATTGCCGGTCCATTGATAAAATATAAAAATTCAAAAAATATATAATTTATTACGTTTCGGCAACAAGATGTGTACCCTCTTCAGATTACATGGTTTCTCTACAAAAATAAGTATAGCGCTACATTATAAACGTTATAAGAAAAAGTTGGAAAAGTGTTGGTGAGTAAGAAGAGATCGTGTAATTTGGACAACTCCTATCAATGTATATTAGAACGACTATAAATCATAAATTTGATAAAAATATTACAATATATTACAGAAAAACTTACAAATAAAATCGAGAGGTGACATGTATTAAACACATTATTATATTGATACGCTTTTGTATGTATCCCAACTTTAACAAGTAAGGCAAGAGTGTCATTTAAACTGAAATATAAACAAAAATAATAATACTATCTTTAATTAATTTATGTTGTCCGTCCCAAGCAGCAATTTTAGTCATCTCGACCAAGCCAAAGTTAAAATGCCCTAGTTTAGTAAAATTTACCACTTTTCGACCTAAAAAGTGTCCTGTAAATCGAATAATATTTCAAGTCCAGAATATAGGTTGAAAATTACGTCAATTTAACCTAAAAAATGCCTTTAAAATTCTTTGACTTTAAAGTTAGATATT